>JAVDBV010089115.1:0-13256 GCA_032619315.1 Piper longum | reverse complement strand
TGTAATGCATCGATATTGATTTGGAGTAGTGATAGCCGCCCCACAAAAAGGCTACGGCCGGGGTGAGTAAGGCACAGTGATTCCTCCATCGCACTGATTACAGATCTAGTGGTCGCCAGTTCAAGTCTGGTCGGACCCGTATCTTGATTTAAGAGATCGCCAGTTCAAGTCTGGTTGAACCCGTATTCAGATCTAGAGGTCACCAGTTCAAGTCTGGTCGGACCCGTATCTTGATTTAAGAGGTCACCAGTTCAAGTCTGGTTGAACCCGTATTCATATCTAGCGGTCGCCAGTTCAAGTCTGGTCGGACCCGTATCTTGATTTAAGAGATCACTAGTTCAAGTCTGGTTGAACCCGTATTCAGATCTAGAGGTCGCCAGTTCAAGTCTGGTCGGACCCGTATCTTGATTTAAGAGAACACCAGTTCAAGTCCGGTTGGACTCTTACTCAGATCTAGAGGTCATCGGTTTAAGTCCGATTAGGCCTTTGTTTAGTGAGAGCTTCCCCACACACGGGGCGTAGCAATCACCTGAGTGCAGTGATAACCTCCCCATCAAAAGGCTACGGCCGGGGTTGTGCGAGGCACTGGCACTGGAGATGGTAGTGGTAGCCCCCCCACAAAAAGGCTACGGCCGGGGTGTGCGGATCACTGCGGATACATCCTCCGCATTATTTTGGAGTATAGCGGTATCGCTCCACCGTATATTAAATGGACATAAGGAACTAGGGGATTGTCCTTTATTTGTTTTATCTATTTTACGACTTAGTGTTTTTATCACTAACGCGGAATTGCCTCCGCAGGTGTACAGATTCGAGATTAGGTATGAGAATGATATTGACAACCAGAGCATGGAGCAAGATAAAGAAGAAGACTCCTTTATTTTATTTTGAGAAATAAGTGTGGCTACTGGGAAACGGTCCTAGACTATGTGGAAACCAATATTTTTATGTTGATGTTTAACTGTTATAATTCAGTAATTTAGTAGTTGTTTAAGTAACACCTAGCCAGCTAGGCCCACAATTATTGTGAAATATGGCGGGTCGTTACAGCCAATGTGTCTAAAATATTGAAATTTGGCAGTATACCAAGTTTTGAATAATATGGAGTACGAGAAGTCCTTAAACAATAAGCACGAGTTTGATGAGGAGGGTGATGCGTGTAGATGGCGTATGCAAGCCACGAAAAAAGGTCGTGAGCATACCATACAGCACTCAAAAAGTGTGGCATCACAAACTTTTAAATGATCTTAATCTAATATTCTTTAGCCATGCATTTTGCTGGGAGAGGGTTTGTTGAAAACAGAGATGGTAGGAAAACATAGCATTGGTTTTGGATTGTCAAGTGATTACTTTTATTGGCTGGAAAATTATATTGGTAAAAATTTGGCCCGCTGAACTCTACTTTATCAAAACAACCATTCTTCTAACCATTTCTGGGAAGGGAGAAGGTCTGACAAGGATGAGGCTAGGTTGGGATGAGAAGTTCGAGTGAGAGGAAGCTGTAAATGGAGCTGGACTGGCGGAAGGCTTCTTCTTTTTGGCGAGAACTTAGCCTAAAAATTTAAGACAAGGGAAGCGAATATGAGCAGGAAAATGATGAAAATTTGAAAAATGATCAGCTTCTTAGTTTTTTTTGTTAGGTGTCAAAGAGAAGTGGGAGATGACTATTAATCATTTAATCTCTTTTTATTTTCAAATTTAGTACCCTTTAAGTTTGTATAATCTCTTGGGTTGTTTTTAAACTTATATCTAGCTACTTAAAATTGTTGAAAAATAATCCTAATTTTAATACCAAATTGAGCTTAAGGGAAAATGTTGAAATTTATGCTTAATTATGTTATTAGAATTTTCTTAATAAGTCAAAATTTGAAAAGAATATCAAAAGATAACATTAAATATTGATGTGAACCTATTAATAAGAATAATGTATAAAGGATTCTCAACATTTATAATAAGTTTTTGGGTTTTCATGTTGGATTGAGTCTCACAAGTTTAGCTCCTTAGTAAATTTACTAGTTAATTTTATGATGATTAATATAATTTTATGAAGATCTTACTCATGTAAGAGAATCATGATGTCCTCATATTTATAATTTGTTGTAATCAAGTTCTTTTTATATCACCCTATAGCAGTATTCGTTGTAATAAAGTTTTAACGACCTAGCTTAAAGTGCAACGTAATGGCCTAAGTCATCTCTTCAAAGTGGTTAATCTAAGTTAAAGATCTTTAGTCCATTCCTTCTTATAAATAGTATCTTTTCCAAATAGATATTAGATGTAGAATTAAATTAAGGGAATTCACAAAAGTTCTTTTCTATATCACCCTATAGTTGTATATATCTTGAGCTTTCAACATGATGGTATCACATAAACTTCCCTTCGAGGCTATTTATACAGTTCAAGCCATAAGCCTATATGAGTGCTTATCGATGTTTTCACGATCACGAAGGGTAGGGATTCATTTTATTGTTCCAAGTTTGTACTCCTCTCACCAAAGCATCTCCATATATGTTGCCAATCTCTGAATTTGTAACATGTGTTTGTATTGTGCTGAGTTTCATATGAGACCCACTTATTTGGGATATATTACTTATGTATTTCAAGATTTTTGGATTTATGTATTTTTGGAACTACAAGTTACATGATGTATGTATGACGGGAGGGTGCCCTAAAGCCTATTTTGGTGTGCTTGATATGCAATGATTCGTCAGTGATTTATTACTGTATTATTATTTTCAATGTTCATGGTGTTAACTTTGGGAATTTTGACAATCGTCTGTAGGGTGTGTATGGTTCAAAGTCCTAGAACATGACGAGGAATATTTAAGGCACACAAGGCATATGTGAATGCAGCAGTGTGTGTGTGTGTGTGTGTGTGATAGAGAGAAAGAGAGAGAGATAGAGAGAGAGAGAGAGAGACAGAGAGAATGTGTGTGTGTGTGTGTGTGTGTGTGTGTGTGTGTGTGATAGACTAACATGAAATAGAGGAGCTTATACTTCATGCCTCCTGTTAGGGTTTAACGATGGCACATGATGATGCCTCTATGTGTTTATCTTTTGTTTGTGTGGCAAGTGGAACAGGAAACCACAACCTTTTATGTACTTTTCTGCAAGATCAGCATAATCTAAGGATAAGTTACATAACTCAAAGGTTAAAAGTAAGTGTTGGAACCAGATCATGTATCCAAATTATGAAAAGCACAACCTCTTACCGGCATTGGAGGTGTTGCCTCTGCTTAGCTCGGAATGATCATTGTATCTATAAAGTCATTGGGAAGTGCTACCTCTCTTGTGACTTAGAGTGTTCATATTAGAACCCTTACTAGTAGGAGCCTTCCTAAGGCAATATGATCAACACACATTGTGTATGTAAGCCCTATAATATTACCACCTTATGCCGCCTTAAGGGTTGAAATCTGCTTCAATAAAGTTTCTATATTTGTAGTCAAACAAACACCTTTCTAGCAACCTTTGGTGGTAGGCTTTGAGGTTGGATGCTTCAAAAGACCTCCCCTTAGTCTTAACTCATTGTCAACAGGTTTGGGCTGCCATTGTTGGTTGTTGTTTGGTGTGTAAGCTTGTATTATTCCATGTATTTATTTTTCAAACATTTTTATGGTGTAAATATGAATGTTAGTAGAATTGTGAGTACTCATTCATTGTATTTTTACAAGTAAATAAATAGATATAATTTTTATAATGTATGTAGGTCACTAAAATACACTATTCCAGTACAAAAATCATAGCTTGCCATTATGATGTCTCATTTACACGATTATTATTTGGTTGCACTCAAAACATGTAGATGTACAACTTTTGTGTTGTGTGTTTTACCTTCCATGCAAAATAATTTTCATGTATAAGGGTAAAATTGTGGAAAGATGGCGACTCGGACCGTTATGGTTATAAGTGCACTTTTCTCCAATTTTTACTCTCTAACCTTGTAGGATCCGTTGATACACAGCATGCAATATTTTTTATGGTAATTTTATGAGTTCATGGTAAAAGTTTAATCCAAATATAACCATTAAATAATAATGAACACAACCCATAAGTACGACTTGTATTTCTTGTGTATTTATGGCTATGAGTATGATCAGTGATTGTGTGATATTTTAAGCCACAAATTTTAAATTAATAAAATAATGTAAAATTATATGACACTAAAATAATTGTCTAATTGAAATATATAAAATTTTGGAATGTTTAAAACTTTTCTAGGTATGTTTACGAGGTTTTTACGGAGATAGTGTTAACATGCTGCGTGAAAACCCTAGTTTTTCACTCTATTTTAAATTACCTTTAAATAGGTTAACTGTGTTGGATTTCAGTAAAACATGGTCCACACCTAACCCTATGTTTCAATAACACCTTGACCAATATTGAGGCCATTTGGGTAGGTACCCAATTTTATTTATGAATTTCAAATTCGTTAGGGTCAAAATAGCTCCAGAAACAGTCTCTCGAGTGAAAAAATTGTAAAATCCACTTAGAACCATAAACAAAGTAAATTTGGTCTAAATTGTACTGGACTCAAGCTCAGTGTGTTGTATAAATAGGCCCACTCACACAAGTCCATAGGACTCTCCTTTGCTTGATCTCTGTTGGACTCCCTCTGTGTCGAGTTTAATCGTGTTTTTGACGTAAGACGACATCGGCGGCATTTTATTTGATCCCTCCAATGTTGGACCATTTAATCGTATTTTCTAGACATGTTTAATAAAACGACAAGGATGAGACCCCTTGTTGGATTTCGAACTAAAGTTATATATGACATAAGCCTCTTCCCTAAGCCTAATATATAAGTACGACCAATTTTATGAATTTCACGAATAAGAGAGTGAGCAGTATAGAGATATGTATGGATAACACTAGTACTCCATCAAACCCTGAGGTAGTCTGCTGTATGAGGGTACTATATAACGCGGTACATTTTTTGAATTTGTGGCACTAACTTAACTGTTCCTTTTGCCATGTGAGTACCGTGGCGGGTGATATGAAAGATGTGAGGGCGTAAGCGTTGTATGTATGAATATGATTATGAATCATGCATCCGAGCCAACACTTGCTTAAGTATATTTTCTTACCACCTAGTGTGAGGCAATCTTGAAGTTTCATAAGTTTTCATCGGTAATGGAATACCCATTTGCCAGCTTGTTATTTTACTGCTAGTTATTCGGAAAGGAAATCAAATTTATTTGATTGTTGACGTTGTTTACTATTATGTGTAGGTGAGGTTCCCTGGCGTTGGCTGGCCCAGGTGTATGGATCAAACGGCACAGTGGCAGTAGTGGAAGTGGTGGTGGGGGCCCTATGTTATGTTGTTTGCTTTAAAGCTTATATTTTTTGTATGACTATATGAGGGGTATATGCGCTAACCATGTGAACCTTGCATGATTCAAATGTATATGCGCTAACCAACATGTTTTATCTTTATATTATTATATTTTGCTGTGGAGTAATAATACTTTGGGGAAAGGCTAACCATCATCTGCAAGGTATACAAGCCCTAGAGTCCTAGAACATGACGAGGAGCTAAGTTAGGTACACGAAACGTATTTGGCTATAGCTGTTTGTGTATTAGAGTAATATGGGTGAAGGCACTTACGGTTCACACCACTTGAAGATCCACATGAAGTCCGGGTATTAGGGTTTGGTTCCCTGATACTCGATGATGTTGTGTAATTCTCTAATGCTTTAATTATTGCTCACATAGGGTTTGTAGAACAAGTAATCATGACCCTTATTTAAATACTCGCAGTAGACCTAAGCCAATCACTTGAAGTAAGTAGTAAGAATATGATACACGCAGTAGAATTAAACCTCAAAAGTATAACGGGGGGTGTGCCTCTTCTAAAATTGGGAGTGATCATCACATTTTTAATGTCACTACTCATAGTCATAGGAGTGGTTTGTTAAGCATTTAAATTATATAATATTTACCCATGTTTTTAATGAGATTTTGTACTTCATGTGTATAATTATTTTCAATTAGGTGATATTTCTCGTTATATTCTAGTTAATTAATATTGTATGAGATATACTTAATTTTGGTGTTTTAATGCAGAAAAAGATGGAACAAAGAAGCCTTGAAATTGTTGATCATGGCATTGAACCCCACCTATTGATGGTTACAATTTATGGTGTTGATAAAGTTCGATGAAACATTTGAGTAGGTCGAAGAGTTGGACACTTGAGTAGACATCATAAGTAATTAGACTACGTCGATTTGTGAACACCCTCTTTGAATTCATATATCTAATGGTCATCTCATCTTTTATATAAAGGGGTGGTCATTTGTTGTTTGGCATATCTTATCTCTTGGCTTAGGAGTTTAGTGGAAGAAATAGTTTAGTTTTTGTAATTCTTTTTCTTTTATAATAAAAACTAGTTTCATTTTTATACTATTTTCTATTTTAATTATGGAGTAATCCTTTCTCTAGATTCATTCTAGAGAAGAATGGAACTTGAAATGGTTTAATTAGATTCATTTCAGCCTCTTACGCTTTTATTCAATCGGAAGGTTTGAATTATTATGTTCTTAACACTGATCGCATATTTCTTAGATCATGAGATTTAATTAGATTTCGAGAGAAATTATTTAGATTAGTCATTGATAATTCATCATACGACGAGTCTTGTGACTTGTTAGTCATTGTGGTTGGGAGATAGACAACACCATTAATCGTTGTGGTCGGGAGATAACAAAAACCGTATGCGATTGTAAGGCAATTTTAATGCATTATTTTGTTGATTAATCAATTATCACCGGGAGCAAGAAATTGAGGCAAAATAATAGAAGCACGGAGAAGCAGGAACCACTATGTAATATAATTATCCTAGATTGGCAATCTGAGAGAATAAAAGATAAGAGTAAGATATGATGAAGGTTAAATACAGATTAAGGAAATTCGACTCTATAACGAGTTTTATCCTTATAACTTTTTCTTTAATTTAAAGTTATTTCTTATATTTAGTTGAGTCACTTGTTTTTGATTTGTTCATAATTTCTTTTAATTAAATTAATTTAAGAAAAGTCATCTTACTGTGGGATGATACTTAAATTTATCATTATATTACTTGTATCGACCGTGTATACTTGCACGTTATTAAAATTATTCGAACATGGTTCTACCTCTCTTACGACTAGGGATGTTCATTTAGGAATCCTTCAAGTTTAATATCTGCCTTTGTAGTATAAACTCTACACGCATTCTATGAAAGTCAAACCTAGTGTCTGTCTTAAGCCTCCATGGAGGGTTGGGATCCGTTTCTATAAAGTCTGTACGCGATAGCCTAACGAGTAGCTTCTAAATTATAATATCACAATTTGGTCCGTCCCTATAGGCCGAATTGTGGTGCTATAGATTTGGTCTATTTTTAAGACCGAATTGGGGTGTTACAGTAGCCTTCCTAAAGGGTATGAGTTTTCATAATGATGTAGCCCAATCAATCAATCATCATCCATTTCAATCTATAAATAATTACTGCTTTTAATGAGGGATTAGCAAATGGCTAACTATGATTGGTTCTGATAATAATAAAATCTTTAAAAACTAATTTTAGATCTTATTAGGATATTTGTAATCTCTATAAAATAAAATCCAATCTTTTAGAATCTTACTCATGGAGCTAAACAGAGATAAATCATAAAAATCTTATAGATATAGATGACTCGAGCTTCTCGTCCTAATTCGGCTAGCTCTCTCCATGTATACCCTAGAAAAGAGATCAAAATTGAATCATGATCACATCACATCGACACTCAAAATGAGGCAACGCCTCCACACATGCATGACTCATGAAATACTTACTTACCTTAATTATCTTACTGAGTGGAGTGTTCATTCTCATTATGTAACCTTAGGGTTTGGTGTTGCAAATACCTTAGTGAAAATTCTGATAATTATGGTTTTATCAAACAGATGTAGCCGAAAGATTTTCTAGACGGGCCAAATGGTATCCAATGGACTTAAATTTTGATCAATGGGCCTTCACACTTTATGGGGTCGTTGCAAGAATTACCAAGCGCTGGCCCATGTGTTATTAACATGGTAAACAAGGTCCATTAATGTCGGGCTAAGGTGTTGGGAACAACTTTCTTGGGCCGCGTACAAATATTATTAAGTGTCATTCATAGGTTCGGAGACTTCAAATGGGTCTGGGTAAGTGTGTTGTGTTATTAACACAATGGGTGTGAATTTAGTAATATTTGAGGCTCAAAATTGAAGTATTTAGGCCTAAGCGGACTCAAAAATTTGAGGTTATGGCTAAGTCTTAATGGAGCTAGGCAGACCTATTGGGCTTGGGAAACTTCTAACACATGATCTACAAAGAAAAATGGTCCCTAAATTTAATATGGTGTTATAAGGATGCAACCTAAAGTGTGGGTGAAATTTTATGGAATTTTAAACTTATTTGTCAAGGTTTTCAGATTTTACATCTAGAATTAGGGAACTACGTTTCACTTTGCATTCCAGCGCATTCCAGAAAATGGATCAAAGTAACCACCTAAACGATTTCCAAATTAAACAAAAAATTACTGGTTTCTAATAGAAAATTAGTAAGGCCAATGAAATTTTTATAGATTTTATTAAACTCTTTAAGTTAGCTCACAATGGTGCACAATCTGATCATGGCAAGGCATATAGACATCTAGTATACACACCAAATAATTAGGGGTTTTGTTCATGCCCATTAAGTGGTTATTTTACTGTCAACAAATTACTTGAACAAGACCGCATGCATGTCAACAAGCATGCATAAGTTGGGCATCGTCCACAACTAGCATTAGGCTGTAAAAATTGGGAAAGTATGCTGCCATGTTACTGGGAAGTTGAAAGCTGCCACATTTCGCCAAGTTTGGCACCTCCTTTGCTTCATAGTTGCCTCACCAGACAAAGAAATGAATAAAAAGTTGTATATCTTGATGTTATGAACGTAACAAAGTAAACAAAAAGCAAAAATGCCTCTATAACATGACTTATGAATTTTCTACCAGATCTATGCTAAATAGTGACCAGATCAAGGTTAAACATTAAACATCAGCATAGTTTATGTTAGAAAGCATAATATAATAAAACTTATGAACCAGGCCCTAAGTATTAACTCTTATGCCCATGCATGATATCCAAAAGTAATGAGGGACGTCTAGTGGCAAAAATGATGAGGTGCAACTCTCCTTTGTCACATCATCCTGTCCTCTCCTCATTCGTTTATATGAAACTGACGACGCTTTTGGCTTGGGGGCAGTCCATTTGCCATATTTTCATTTTCAACTTCTCACTCTTGTGTCAGGCTATGCCAACTCCTTGGCTTTTCCATACACATTGCAAACAAGTGGAGTCTAAACCTAGACCGACTGAGACATCTCTAAATATTACAATTTACAATCATCATACAAACCTGAATTATCTCTCAAGAAGGTAGGTTGATGCATCACAATCTTAATCTGGGCCTATAAATTATTTTCAGTATAATTATTTAATCTTGATGCATGATTTAAGGTTGGTAAAAAGAGGTATCTCAATATCATATAAATGTTTAAAAACTGCATGTCATATGTAAAAAGTTCATATTTGTATGTGTTATTTCTAAATATAGTAATAAATTTATTTTTTTAATACTGAATATAATTTACATGAAACTACATACAAATATTTTTTTTAAAATACCACCTTTATGCATTAAAATTCACATAAAGTTTTAAATAACATATAACGGTATTTAGTAACAATCATCTAAATAAATTGGGTGCTTAACAAAATAAATTGAAAATATAAGTATCCACAATATTTACATAATATCAAATTTAATTAAATTTAAATCTTGAACATAAAAAATAACATTACTAATATGATACACGTTGATTATTTATGTTAAGATATAAGCTAAACCATGAGAGCATCCAACTTATCTTATCACATTCTATATGATAATGAAGTTTATATTCAACCAATGAGAGATACTACTACTATTATTTGTACATATGGAATACTAGGTTAGAAGATCAGTAGGAGCAAATAAACCACTGCTACAACCAAGAGAATAGAACTTTCAAGAAACGAGGAAGTGGTAGATGAAAAGGTGAAATCCAGGCATATATATAGATCATGCCCAAGATTTTCCTAAGTTTTTGTTCTTTCAAACGTCACCACAAACACAAGCTAATCGTTTTGGCCAACTCATGGGATTGACCCATGGGTTGGTCCAATAAAAAACTTTGTCAACTCATGGGGTTGGCCCATGGGTTAGTCCAATAAGGAATTTTTTTAAAAAAAATTAATTAAACAGCGGGGTTTTACAATCTCCCCAACTAAAAACTTTACGTCCCCGTAAATCAGTAAAAAAATATTTAAGGTGGTTACCTCAGTCATCTAGCGCTCGGGTTCCCATCCTTCACAGTGGATCATGTTTGCCCTCCGTATCAATTCTTCTCCAATAGTGTGATGGAAGTCTCGCAGCTTATCCAATTGATTGCTGGTGTTGATTGTAAATCAGTCGCTGGACATCTTCATGAATTAGGCGCTTGAATTGTTCAATGGCAATTACCTTAAGCATTCTGAACCTAGGTGGTTTGTAATCGTCCAGTTGGATCTGTACGTGATGATCTCGAATGCATTCCTCATTCTGAACAGTGGTTAGAGTTGACTCAAACTCATTTGATTCAACACGGTCACTATCGAAATAACTTAGCCCATGGTTTTCAGCCATCTGAAATCAGTGAAGGTTTGAATATTGACAATATCCATAAGTCACACAATCCATGCACACACATGGCAAGCAATCCATAACAATAATCCATTCCACGGAGTTGTAACATAACAAGGAATATATTTAAAATAACTCTGGGTATTATTTCTTCATAACCTTCTCAGAATCCCATGTTGTTTAATAACCTTCCACAACACCTTTACCAAAGGAATAACTTTTCTCCTTAGCACCTTGTCTTATCTAGCCATGATCCGAGTCGGCTTCCCTACATAGGTTACATCTGGTAGGATTTCCAAGTCTGAGATGTTGGGACTGATATGACTATCATCCCGAATGTATTTCTTGAACAATGATAGGAAAACATTGTGAACTCCAGACAGATTAGGTGGCAAAGCCAATTTGTATGCTAATGCTCCTACTTGTTCCAATATTTCAAAAATGTACATTGGTTTTAACTTTTCTGATGAACCGAAATGAATTACACCCTTGGTTGGACATATTTTGAGGTATATGTGCTACCCAACTTGGAATTCACGTTCCTTTCTTTGGTAATTAGCACAATTCTTTTATTAGTTTTATGTCACTTTCATCTTCTTCTGGATTACCATGTTAGGTCCCACTATCATTGATTCCGGTGATTCTAACTAACAAGGAGGAGACCTACATGGTCTTCCGTGAAGGGCTTCTAATGGTGTCATTCCAATGCTGGCTTGAGAAGAGTTATTTTATACAAACTCTACTAAGGGAAGATGGTTCTCCTAATTCTCGCCCCAATCGAGAATGCATGAACATAGAAGATCTTCAAGGGTTTGAATGGTTAGCTCAGTTTGTCCTTCTCTCTGGAGATGGTATATAGTGTTAAGCTTAATTTTAGTACACACATTCATCTCAAATGTACCCCAAAAATGTGAGGTAAAGAGTGAATCTTTGTAAAACACAATTTCCTTGGAAATCCCATGTAGTCTCATTATATTCTCGAAATATAGTTGAGCTAGACACACAATAGTACAAGTTGTCCTTGTGGGAATGAATTGAGTTGATTTGCTTAATCTGTCCACTATTACCCAAATAGAGTCATGTTTCTTATATGTTCTTTGAAGTTTTGTGACAAAATCACATCTTACGCATACTCACTTCCAAAATAGTATATCCAAAGGCTTTAAAAGACCTCCTGTAGTTGGTGTTCAGCCTTTACTAATTGACAAGCTTGACACTTGGAAATGAATTCACTACATCTCGCTTCATCACAACCCACCAGTATGATCTCTTAAGGCCTTGATACATCATGGTCATGCCAGGATGGATAGAGAATTTTGAACTGTGTGGTTCCTCCAGGATACTTTTTCTCAAGGTCCCATCTCTCAGCAGACACAATCTTCCTCTAAACTGTAATACACGATCAGAATCAACTGTAATTTCTAGTGTACTTTCTACTAATTTGTTCCATTCTTCATCTTCCACCTGTGCTAATTTCAACTGATTAATCAAGTTATTAGAAATGACCAGGATTGTCATGAAACCAATTAGTTCCTCCATTGGGTTAATTGCTACCACTTCTGCTAACATTGACTATAGTCAAGCGAGTTGTTGACTCTTGGCAACCTTACCCTTCCAACTTAGGGCATTCATCATTACATTTGCTTTTTCGAGATGATATGAAAGTTGGAAGTCATAATCCTTTATATATTTCATCCATCTCCTTTGCCTTAAGTTCATATCATTTTGAGCAAAAATATATCTAAACTCTTATGATCTATAGATACCTCCAATATTGTTATATAGAGATAATATCGCCATAACTTAAAAAGCAAAAATCACTACTGCTAACTCTCAGTCATTAGTAGCATAATTCTGCTCATGACTTTTTAGTTGCTTGAGGCATAAGCTCCAACTTTCTCACTTTGCATCAGGACACACCCAAGACCCAGCTTAGATGCATCACTATATACTGTAAAATCCTAATTCTCATTAGGAATAGTAAGCACGGGTGTAGTTCTCAAACTCTGCTTCAGGGACTAAGAGCTTTGTTCACACCTCTCATCCCATACAATTTTCTCCCCTTTTCTGATCAACTTGGTCATAGGTGATGAAACTCATGAAAAATCCTTTATAAACTTTTGGAAGTATCCTCCTAACCCAAAGAAACTTTAGATATCAGTCACCATCTACTGTTGAGGCCAATTCACTGTCTTTTCACTTTGGTGCTTTGGAAATGATATTGCGTGGGAAATTCTCTTCTTTTAACCAAAAATCGCATTTAGGGAATTTGGCAAACAACTAATTATCTCTGAGTACTTGCAATGCAATTCAAAGATGCTTGGCGTGGTTCTCTTTATTATCCGAATATACCAAGATGTCATCCACTAACACTATATAACATATTTAAGCACCTAACGCAAGCCCTTTTCCGTAGGCTGCAATAATTAATATTGAAACAAACTTGACAGATTGCTACCTTAATATATATATATATATATATATATATATATATTAAGGTAGAAATATAGATATTATTATTAGTTCTTATGAAGGTTCTATTTCTG
>JAVDBV010089113.1:0-10294 GCA_032619315.1 Piper longum | reverse complement strand
CAGATGATGGAGAACTTGCTTTTGCAAGAAGGAGACATTGTGCAAGTAAAAAATGCCACTCTTCCAAAAGGAACATATGTCAAACTGCAACCCCATACCAAGGATTTTCTGGATATCTCCAATCCCAAAGCAATGTAAATACTTGAGCAATCTGTGTACAAGTTCCATATGCATAAATTTCACAAAGTGAAGCGTGCATGGGGAACATCTCTATTGGTATACTATAGCTCTTTTTAAGTGGAAAATGTAACCTAATTTATAAATATATGCTTGGTTTTTCGGCAGCGATCCATTTGGATTATTAGTATCTGGCTGATAAGTTTGGGCATCTGCGTGCTGGCTTCTTTAGTTTGCACTTAATTTGCTGAGTTCATAGTTTTTTTCTTTTACCTTTGCAGCTTGGAAACTACATTGAGGAACTACTCGTGCTTGACTACTGGAGATACAATCATGGTTGCTTATAACAATAAGAAGTTTTACATAGATATCGTGGAAACAAAACCTTCTGCGGCTGTAAGTATCATAGAGACAGATTGTGAAGTAGACTTTGCTCCACCTTTGGATTTTAAAGAACCAGAAAAGCTGGCTCCTTCTGTTCCTTTAAAGAAAGCTCCGGCCCAAGGTTTTTACTTGTCTACTCTAGTATCTTATTTTGGTTGTTGTCTACATGCTTTATCAGTTAACTATTTTGTTTCTCTTCCATTTTCAATTTCCAAATTCAGTTGAGAATGCTGATATTAGCAACCCAGCTCAAGTATGTTTTATAGTTTCTAGATATTGACTATCACTTTATTAATGTATTGGGTTGTGTTTTTGTCTTTTTAGACCATGAAGAAGGTGCTAGTCAGGAACCCTTGTTTAGCCCATTTACAGGGGTTGGGCGACGGTTAGATGGCAAGCCATCTTATCCTGCACCTGCTTCCGTATCTAGAGAGTGCCAGCCTGCAGCATCAAGTGGAGCAACTAGTATACCATCCGGTGGTTCATCTAGACAAGCTTCAGGCAAACTGGTTTTTGGTTCAAGCTCTGGCCCTGCCTCCAAGGACAAGGCGAAGGTGCTTTTGCCTGTTTAGTTGTCATAGATCATGAGAAGAATGTTTTCATATTTTGTTACTGGATGACCTCTTCCGGTTCTTTTTAATGTACTCCGTAGTTCATGTCTTTATTTGCTTTTTCTTGCAGGCACCTGTGAAAGGTTCCAATCCAGAGCCAGCCAATAAGGAAGAACCAAAATTTCAAGCATTTTCTGGAAAGAGGTACTCGCTCAAAGGTTAAAGTTATGTTGGATCATAATTTTTTGAATGGCTACTGATTCAGATAAACTATAAAAAAAAGGCCGAGGGGAATAGGGTTAACTTTGTTTAAAGTCAAGCCCGAAGTTTATTTTAGCCCATGGCATATGGTACAAATGGATAATGTATATACACAGCTTGCTTTGGTAAATGTTATGCTAAAATCTTTTTACTGGTTATTTGAATATGGGAACATCTTTCAATGATTTTATGCTTAATTTCTGATATGCTTTTGATGAATTCTCCCAAGTCCTATCCCTGCTCGTGAAGTGTGAGAGATGCTTATGGTTGAACGTCATAATAAGTCCTCTAGAATGTGGTAGTTGGGCATTTGGATTGAAAACCCATAACTATTTCGTAACTCCTAATTGTCACCTACCTATCTACGTTTAGCTTCTCTTTTTTCCTCCGTATTCTTTAAGGATATGTTTGGTTGGCTTGAAAAAAACGTAAATGAAGAAATTAATTTCATCAAAAATGAAAATATAATGAAATGAAATGAAAATTTTAGAGATTTTTTTACATGTTTGGATAGTATGAAAATAAAAGGAAAATGAAAATTTTCTTTCTCATGTATGTTTTCTAAAATTTCTTTTATTTTTCAAATGAAAAATTATTTTGTAAAGTTTTTATATAGACTTGTTTTAACTGAAAACAAAAAAAAACTAACTAGATTTTTGGATAACTAGGAAATTTTTTATCTCCAGAGTTTATATTTCTTTCGTATGGTTTCAGGACAACCAAACTTGCCAAAGATTCTAATTGTCACTTCCATTATTAGTTAAAATTAAGCAAAATTCCAATATTGGGTTTCTCACTGAACAGTCTCCATCAATTTTGGTAATTTCATCTTTAGTGAGTAGTTATTGAGATAGATAGTCACAGACTCATATAAATTGAGTACATAAGTATAAGATTATATAAAAAAGTGTAAGATAATAATGTAAATTATTGTAACTTGTATCATTTCAAGTTAATTACGTATTTGCAAAAATGTAATGAATTTCACTAGGGAGCCAAACTTAATGTAACGACCCAACTCAAATAAAAATTATCTCTATTTTTTAGTTCATTACCATGATAATGGTAGGATTAAATATAAGGTTAATTTTAAGATCTAATTTATTTAATAGGGTGTTTGATTGTAATAGAAAAATATGCATGGAATCTAGAAAAAAAACGTTACATTTTATAATTCGTTAATGGGGACAAGTGCTAGAAAAAAATAAATAAGGTTTGACTTTTTTTTCTAATATTTTGTAGACCTTTTTGAAACAACTTCTAGTACTTAATATTTTATCAATATTTTTACCAAATATTTTTTTAATCTATTACTGTTATCACTTTGCATTTTGACAATAAATAGGCCGAAAACAATACAATTAAACGCCCTATAATCTTATGAATTTGTTTAGCTTGCAGGCTCAGCCCACGTCCAAATATACAAATCCATGGAAATGAGTTAGCTTTGATGTTAAACAAAAAAAAACCAATAGGCTTTAAGTCAAAATATAAAGTGGTATAACATATTGGTTAACCAAAATTGAAAATATATAATAAGATATTTTGAACATGGGATTAATTTTTGAGGATCTCGAACGGATAATTTATCTCATCAACATATCTATCCCTCCTTTTGTCAATGTAAGAAAATCGAATGACTCTTGTTGAACCTACTTTCACAATCATCAATCCCATCTGCACCCCTTGTATACGTAATTTTTTATAGTGCTGAACTTGTTTGTCAAGTGTGAACACAAAACAATATAAGAATAAACAGGCATTTTGCAAATTGATTCATTCATTCATTGACAGCAACTGAAAAATACGTGTGACGTACATGTGAGGACAAAGCAGATCATTGTAATTTCTTTACAAAAATGCTAAGCTGTCACAGACGTTTCGATAGTGATCTTGCCGGTATTATATCTAACACCTGTTTTCTCTTCCTTTTTGGAGAGCTCTGGGAGTGCTTCTTTAATGTTGTGTATACTTTCCAGAGCAAAATCTGCTCCTTTTGCTTTGTGAGAGGTACCAACCTGTCGATTCAAAAGAATGGTAACGAAACGATCAGTTTGTCCCCAGAATCAACTTTCTTTCACCGCAAAAGATGTAAATTTCGGAAACTTACTAGCACGGTGCGGAGGCCAACACGTTTACCAGCTTGAACGTTGCGCACACTGTCGTCAAAGAATATCTGAATGACGAAGAGAACAAATTGGAAACTATAACAAGATTGTGTAATCATTCATAACATGCATATATTCAGGCAAACATGGTTTTCACGTCTTACCGTTCTATGAGGATCTATGTCAGCAATTTTAAGGGCATCTTCAATGGCTGCCTCGGATGGCTTGCAACGAATTGGAGTCCTGGGCAGCTCACTAAGGCTAGCATTTTGTAGTTTGAAGAACTCCAGAATGTCAAATATGGCAGCATTATCGGCTGGGTCGTCCGAATCTTGTTGAGTATTTAGAGTCTCAAAGCATATGATTCCTTCAAAACAATCCTCCAATCCAAGGATGCTAATAACTCTAGCAGCATGAATCTTATCTGCATTTGTGAATATCTGATTTCATGAGGAAATAAGCAGTTAGAAAACGCAGACTATTGAGATGAACATGTTAACAATGGTCTGAGTTTGGCCTAAAGCAACTTACAACTTTCCTAAAAGGAAGGCTCAGTAGAAGATTTCTTAGCACAGGATCTGGCTTTAAGTTTTCATAGGGCATCCGTCCATGAACATAGCTGCATATACCAAAAGCAAAATATTACACCTTTTCTCGCAAACTCAATAGATACAAAAAAAGAGGAACGAAACATAAGAATGTTCTCACACCTGTGATAGTCATCATAATCAAATTCATAGCCGATGGCCTGCAGAAAGCTCAACAACAAGAAATTAAGTCACTGATGAAAACTGAAAAAGGGTTCTAACTTCTAAGTCATGTTCTACAAGGAGAGAAAGACATAAAGCAAGAACAAGGAGCACACCCGCAAGCCTGCCATTGTTGTCCCATAATTTCTATATAGAACGTTGCACAAATCAAGAATCTTATCTTTCCCAATTCCAAGCTTTTCAAACATATATCCTAAAAAGAAACCAGGAAAGCTATCCTCAATAACCAACATGATAAATTAATAATTGTTCTAGAAGGAAAAAGTGGTGTCCACAAAACAGCAGCAGAAAATCATTGCACCTTCAATGTTCTGACGACATCCGGTTGCCAAGCCAGAACTCAAGGGATAGAGAGTGTCGTCAAGATCTAACATTACAGAAGAATTGCAACGTCAATAACATTGTAACTATTTGTGTTTGTTTTGGCTTCATTGCTACATCTACAAGACTGCTACTTACCAAACAGAAGGCAGTCATACTTGGGTCTCTCGCTCTGAAGGTATCGGTCGCTGTATTCCATGTTATACTAGCTGTAAAAAAGCGAAAGAAAACACAAGCAAAATGTTAGAAATGGTACAAGTAAGATATTAGAGCCTCTCTAGCCAGAAAATTTTAGGTCAAACTTTCACTCTGTATGAGATGACTACTATGTTCAGTTGAAAGTTTGGGGAGATCAGACTGGTCATTAGTTTCATATATCTTTCTTCCAAATTTTTGAATCCACCAACCATTTGACTATAACGAAATGCAACCTCTTGTAATAAAACATCAATCAGAAATGTTAGCCGTGACATTCCAAAGCCGTCAATTGATGCATATAAGAGTGGGGCAGAACAAAATTCCATAGTAGCAAAATTGATAGAGGAATAAGCAGTAATTGGGAAATCTTGAGCAGATACAGCTCGAAATAAAATTCTTGTTCAGATACCACAAGCAACAACAAAAAAACAGAAGCCAAAATCAACGTCCATCTGCTCCAAAAAATCCAAATACCTGCACAATCAACAAGCAAGCAAAAACAAGGCACCCAAGCATCCAAGCAACCTTGAAGTCCCCATAAATGCCCAGTTATAGGCCCTTAATAATAAACCTCTGAAAAAAAAACCCCAGAAAACCCACAAATGCAGCACTTCTCATCCATCTAACAAACCAATAGAACAAGCAATAGACACAGAAGAAGGAAACCAAAGCCAGTACACTCTTACAAGCAGCAAAATGAAAAAAAAAATCATCAAACCACAGAATCTAACAAGGAAAGAACCACAGACATACCAAAAAAGCAGCTCAAAAATATGAACAGAAATCAATTTGGATGGAAGGAAAGCAGAGCAAGGAAGCCTTGTGTTTTTTAAGGAGAAAGATTGGTAGGGGAGGGAGGAAGATGGGTTTAAATAGGTGGGAAATAATCATTCTTTATTAATCCAATAATTACTCGTGTCATTAAACTTTTTTACTTGACTTATCTAAGTATTATGGTTTGCTAGTCTTTGTGCTAGTCTTTGTGAAAATTGCTTTGAGCTACCCGATTTTTTTGGAAGTTTCTGGTCAACACCCATGAAGTTTGATTATTTACAAATTTATCCCTAGTTTCCAACGGTCAGAATTTAATGTGGTACCTTGTTAGGGATTCGCTCGAGGATATTTTTTAGGTACGGTAAAATTTTGACTAAATGTGCACACTTTGCCATGTGTGTAAACAAGCCAAATATATTTAGCGAGTATTTTAAGTTATATTTAGTTTGACTTATAATTGTTAATTTTGTGGTCGAAAAAATACACAGTTTAAAATATATAAGCTCGTTGAACAACGAATAGAGTTTGAACAAATAAGTATTCAGCGCTCGGTTCAACTTGAAATTCGAATTTGATGTATTCACACTCGAAAAAATATTCGGCTCGGCTCGGCTTGGCTTCTAAATACTATTGAAGTCACATTGAACTTATGTAGTATTAAAAAAATAATAAGTCGAGAATATAAATATTTGCTAAGTTTGAGCTCGGCTGGAACTCTGTTCGAGCTTGGGTTGAGCTCGGGTCAAATCAAACTCAAATATCATAAATTTTGGACAAGCTCGACTTGGCTCGTTTATATTAAAACTCGGCTTGGTTCATTTTATATCGAGTCAAAATCAAGCACACTCCTGCTCTACTCTGCTCGGCTCGACTTTGCTCGTGTACACCCCTACACTTTATAAAGGCCGACGTACCTAATTAAAAGACCTATGTACGCAAAAAAAATTTTCCATCCTAATGAAAAAAAAATGATTTCCATAGATAAAAGACCTTCTAAAAAGTTGCATTGTAATTCTTAAATGCAGATAATTTTTAAGTTGTTCTTAACCTTTTCTTTGTTTTGGGAAAGTGTTCTTGGCTCTTTTATTGATGTTTACTGCAAAATATATATTTTGTCATTCTTTGTAACTTTGCGCTTATAGTTATTGAAAACTAATATATTATAATATATGTCAGTGTAACATAGCTTTGGGGAAAAAAAAGTATCTTTAATATCTACTTTCATACTTTAATTTGTTTTTATAGTATGGACTGTTCTTTAAATCTTTTGATGTTAATGTAACGTACAAGCTTTACTAGCTCATCCTTATCGATTTGACCCCAAAATCGGATCGGCATATTGCCAATTCAATTTAAATCGGCCGAGTCGTACTAACCATACTATAAACTATAAATTATGAAAAGACCAATTATCAGCGAAGCTCTTCATGTCCATCCAACAAGCTTGGTTCAAGAGGATTGCAATTACTGATAGGCAGCTGATCATTGCTTGTAATTCCAATAATTGAGGGGAAGGGGACTTTATTAGTATTTTGTTGGATAAGCACAAAACATGGTGTACTTGCATGATAACGTTCACTGGACAACGCCACCAAGGGCTCCAAGTAACTTGAAAGCGGAACAGGAGAAGGAATTGAATACTGGCCACGAAGTAGTGAACAATGCTTTAGAAAAAATGGATTATCGAAAATGTATGACCGGTGGCATCCTTCTTGCGTGGTTAGTTTCCCCTTGCGCACGTATGATTTTGTCTCTGTTACAAAGTCTACTGACGTGTACGGTGACCAATATAAAAGACAAAGGCATCCGTTTGCCTGATTCGTATCCTTTTTTTAGGTGTGATCCCATTAATATTCGATTAAATATCCGTAAATTTTCATAAACAAATAGGTTAGTGTGACTAATATTAGAGTTAGACTCTAATTTTATAAGTAAATATTTAGTGAGATTGACTATAATAATTTGATATTTTAGTTAGAGTCCAATTTAAAGATGGATTTTAATTGGGTGAAAGATTTATTTTTAAATTTGTTGTATTTTGATTTGTTAAATCATTTATTTTTTGTGAGAGTGATGTCCTTTCATAATTTTTATGAAGATAAATATGCAAAATTATGAAAATTGATAAACATGATATTCATAAGATAAACATATACAGAAAATTTGATAAAGATGACTACACTCATTTATGAGATAAGTTTACAAAGTTGATAAACATGACATCTACCATATAATACACTTAATGAACACGGCATTCGTATATAAGGTAAGTATAAAAATCATGAAAAATTATGCAATGTATAAGTTGCTGATATCATATATAACAACCAGTTTCGTATGCTGGGCTGGACCAGAGAAGTAGATTAGACTACTGGTAATATATTAAACAGTATATGAGCTTAGCTGTTAATTACAGGCCAAATTTAAGAACTTCGATAATGAAATTTTCTACAATTAATGGATTGTGATAACTCAATTTAATCTTACATTTAATACTTATTAAGGTTAAGCTCATAATTTTGTACTTTGGGTCATGTCGATATATGGATGACCCATCCCTAAATGCATCATGGTATAGTATTGGGCTATTAGCTATTAGGGGTAAGCATTCGATTGGTTTGGGAATCGAACCAGATTGAATTAATTAAGTTTGGTGACCAGATTTCTAACCGAAAACAAATCAAACTACCTCCAAAATCGAGGTAAATGAACTAAAATATTTCGATTTGGTAACCGATTACCAACATAAATAATAAGTTGTAAAAAATAAATTTATTTAATTATTTAATCAGAATTATATTATTATTTTAGTGAAATAATCATTTAATAAATAATATATATAAATAATATATATATATATATATATATATGTGTGTGTGTGTATATATATTAAACAAATAAAATTTATGATAAAAATATTATAATTTTATTATAATGAATAAAAATTTTATGTTTTATAACCTTTTTAAAAAAAAATAGTTATTTTAGTTTGGTTTGTTTGGAACTGAAATATCAATTTAGAACTCAATTTGTCTATAGGCCAACCGAAAACAATTCGGTTTCGGTTTGATTTTCAATTTTCACAAAGTTTGCTGAGCGTTATTGGCCAGTCCGTCCTATAGCTGAGTTTAACTAAGTAGTACCACTTGACAAATTACTTCTTGTGACAAGAATTTTTTTTCTCTCCAAACAAAATAGTTTCCAGTCGCGATAGAGATATTTGCATTTGTTTCTATCACATGAGGGGGAGAAAATTTCAATATATTTTAAGAAAACAAAGGGGAGAAAAATATTAAGCTGCAAATGGAGTTTCTTAAAAAAGAATTAGATATCAGATTTTGTAGTGCAGACTTAACTCAGGTAGGCACAAATATTTAAGTGTTCGAGTCTGACTAACGTCTGAAATATTAACCAAATTTGACATACTGATTATATTATCCCAAAAATAACAAACCAAACACCAACAAACCTTGTATGACCAAGTTGACCATAAAAAATCATAACATAAAATTTGTGATATTAATAAAATTTGTCATTAAATTAACATTTGAAAATAATTAGGCCCACGACACATGAGCACTGTGAGCTGATCTTTTATTAGCAATGACATACAAAATTTTAACAACTATTTATTCGATGGAGGAGATTTGGTTCCAATTTTATAGCACAAAGCTTTTTTTAGCCATGTCAATTAGAAGGATAAACTAAAAATGTCCCAATATTTACTTGAGGCTTATACTAACTTTATTTATATTTGAATTAAGTTTAATGCCCCAAATGGGTCAGGATCAGAATTTGCATATCCAATAAAAAAACCCTTAATTTAATAACCCGATAATCAAGTTCATTATACAAATTTCCACTCATTTTATCCTTTTATGATCATGTATATACTGGAACTTGTCTTGTTGTTTCCTACTCTAGCTCCACAAAATGGAATCCAGAGTCCATACATCCGATCACATAAAAGGCCAAAAATTTTGTCCTAATTATAAACACAAAGTAGAACGACATGATACTTTACAGATCAGAAATCAATAATACAACAATCTAAGAGGTAAGAAAGAGGAAAGAGAGCAATCACCTGAGAACAGGCGTAGAAAAAGACTTGACATTTTTGTTAGTTTATTCTCTTGTATCTACCACAAAATTGAGGCAGGCGACACAGCTCCATTTATTTCCATTATATATCAAGTTGGCAAATTATTGCGTATTGGAGAGGACAAGTTACATACAAGAAGAATAAAAAAAACAAAGTATGCGAGTCCAAAAGAGCAGCTCAAAACGGGTATTCCCTCTCTCTGGGAGCCACTAAGAAATTAGCAGTGTAAGGTGGCCAACATTGACTGACATAATTCTATTTGAGTCTCAATTATTTGTGATGGGGTCTTGTGGGATGTGGGATTGCGATTCATGAATTGACCAAACCAAACTGGTTATGATGTGATATGCTAATAGGAAATCTGATTAATAAAATGTATTATATGGCCTGTATATATGTATTTCTTAATGACGTGCATCTGCTTTATCTCTCTCTCTCTCTCTCGTTAGAGAAGAACATGCGTTTGGAAAGTAAACATTGTCGACACCATAAACCAACCTATTTTGTTACCAAAATAACTAAGAATTATAATCCTATACTGTACTTATCATCAAAGGCAAAAGAGTGCTACATTAGATGGTTATAAATTTGATTGAACACATTGATTAAATAAGATCTTTACAGGGCATTAGGTATGAAAAAAATTCGTCCCTGAAGTAAAGAAAACTTCCGATGGTGTTTTTTTTTAATATATATATATATATATAT
>JAVDBV010089112.1:0-26338 GCA_032619315.1 Piper longum | reverse complement strand
CCTGCCAACCCCCCCCCCCCCCCCCCCCCCCCTCTCTCCACCCTTTTCATTCCAACACCATGCCTTCCTACCCTTTTTTCCTCTTGCACTACCTGTAACACCCCGATTTCAGTTCACCTACGAATCGATTGTTATGATCGAGTCAAGTCATATATAAATCAAATAATTTGCAAAATCGACCATAAACTAATTGAAACAACCTCCTTGGCGTCTCGAGAAAGGAAGACATGTCATGATTCATCAAGTAAATACGTGAACACACATCAATGCAAACAAAAGAACAAAATAAAACAATGATGTGCTGAGCATAAGGGAGTGTAGCATCTATCTGTCCTTGCACCAAAGTTGACCCAAGACATAGGGTCACAAGACCTACATATACAATAGGAAAAAACGTTAGCAACAAATGTTACTAGTCCAGAAATTAACTTGTAAAACCCGTGACTCGAGTCAAAGTTTTACATTAGTGAACCAGTCAATTCAACTGTCAGTTCGAGTTGAGTTAATTTCATGAACCGCATGCTGAGTCGAGGCCAGCTGTGAGTTTTGAGCGATGAGGGTGTACCCGATTATATGATGATAACGTCTAAAAGATGATGAGAAATGTGTTATTAGAGTATATAACAATATGTAGTATTTTTTTATGTATTTGATCGTAGAATTAGTTTTAGACCGAATAACACATTAGGACACGTTATAGGGCATTTTGGATTAGTTACGGAGCATGCCATTGTGATGATATAGTTTGTATTATATTTTATGTGATTTCCCCCTATTTTTTGATTTTTTTAAAGATTTATTACGAGTTAGTTATTATTTTTAACTTGAGTCAGAGTCAAGTCAAGTTTTATGTGATGCCCTAGTGTTGTCCATCCCAAAGTCATTCTGCCACTGTTTTCCGCTGTCACTGTCGTGCACCGACACCACCTTTCGACCCCCTGATCATTTCCCCTAGTACCCAACACCGCTACTGGGGCTGTCCGAGGGTCAATCGGATGACTGACCAACCCGTACCAACTCAGCGGCGATCATCGCCGCCGTAACTGTCCTCACTACCACCACCATTGGGTCAAGCTCGTCGAGCTAGTGCCAACCCACCGCCCTAATTGCCTTGCCAGAAAAGTCACTAAACAACTGCCGAAAACTACTCGAAAATCTCTAGAAATTGCCAAAAAATTGGATTCACTGAAAATTGATCAGATCTTCCACTGAGCTCATCCAGTCGAACCCGATCGAACTTCGGACGCCGCCGGGTGCCGAATTCAAATCACGAGCTGTGCAGCAAACCCTAGTCATTGCCGATTGCCAATGACGCGAGGTATAATTAAATTCGATTTAATTACTTAAATGTAATAATTATTAACACAACATGCTAGATTTGAGGAATTGTTGTGTTAGATATTTTTATTGTAAATAAAAATATGAATTGTTTGATTGAAGTGTATTAAAATAAATGTTAAGAAACTAAACATATAAAGTAAGTGATTATTGTAATCTAATGCAACGTAGCCTAGGAAACTTAATGTGTGATTGATGTATGATGTGGTGTGTGTATGCTATAGGATGTGTGAATGCATCATAAGTGGGCGTTAACTTTTAGTTTGATGTGTAGGTAGTAAGCAGGAACTCGCCGCTTGGGCACATATACGATCAGAGCTTCTACCAAGTCCGTTTAGGACTCATTTTTAGTTTGACTTATATACTCTTTCCTGTTTGTTTTAACAGGTAAGCGGATGTATCTAGTGGTGGATTTATTGTATCCCACTCTAGACGGGTCATTTAGCCATATGAGATTTTGGATTAATAACCGTCGAGGATGAAAACCCTCGAGTTTGTTTTTGAAAAACTCAGATCCAGCTCACAATGCCTTCGTATGATATTGAAATCTATATTTTCTCGTTTTCAGTGAGATCTAAGAGAAGAGAAAACCGACAGACATGTGTTCGTCAAAACGGGCTCTGGAATTGGTGAGCGTCCATTCCATTCACGAGGGATCCAAATAACTCTATCTTTGAGTTACTTAAACCTAGAGAAGTGTGGAGGTTTATGAGTACTGCTTTGCAGTGCATGCCTAGACTTATGGTTTCAAAGGGTACTAAAGGCTCATGTTTGAGAGTACTCGACCTCTATATTCAAGGCCAAGAGTGATATGGAGGATGTAGAGGGCTGAAAGGAAAGAGAATGATATTCCTATGCAAGGGATAGTTTAAAGTGACAAATGAATGAGGATGAGATAGGAAGGGAATGGTGTCGCACGAGGTCGACGACTCTTAGTTATTGCCCTTGTGAGAGTTCTATGAGGAAGAGTAATGGTGTTTTCATACAACTCTCCTAAGTCAGTTTGTTATTGGTTATTTTTGGACCGGTAACACTCGTTATTGATATCTTTTTATTATATATGTAGGTGAGAATTGCGAGGAATGAACACTGTCAGGAATGTAGAGGAGCAGCACTGAAATTGCACACACATGTACTTGCTGAGTGTAATTGGTGTGGATGATGTGTGTTGAACTGTGTGGATGATTAAATTTTAATGATATTATGTGGAGTGATATAAATATTTTCCATGTGAATGAAAATAAAAGATGAAAAATGAACTGATGATCAATGGAGTTTAGATTTAGCTCATATGATGAGAAAAGTAAGGGTAACTGGAATGCGAAGAAAATACTGTGTCTGGACTATATTTTTATTTTTATTATTATAAATATATATGTTTCTCGCTATGATAGGGTGGTCCCTATTGCACTTTTAGGGGAGACTTTGTTCGTTTTGTATTAAAAATAACTATTTTCTTTAAACTTTTTGTTTGTTTGGCTCATTTTATACTTGATTGTATATCATAGCAATGTAGGATAACATTAGAACTCATACATTCCATTCATGTTTTGCATGGTGTAACGCCATCTTGAGACATCGAGGGTGGATCCAGGTCTGTTTAATAGAATCAAATAGATTAACGAACGATTAGATCGCCGATAATATTTTTTGATTGGTCCATGGGTGAACTGAAATAGGGTGTTACATAACTAGTATAAGTTGGTAAGTGCAATCTGATTTTCACGAGGAAGGAAAACTATATGCAATCTCTACGGGAACTCAGAGAGGGCATCTACCGAGGAGTCATCAAGTTGCAGACTCGATATCATCCCGAACTGAACTGGTGTTATGCCACTCATAGCAAATGCCTCTCTTGGCAATAACTGGTCTCACTCTTGGGAAAAGAACAAATATCCTAAGCCCTTTCCAAAACTCCATGTAACTCCTAGCCCAGAGCAACGTGAGGTGAAGCAAAATTTGAAAACAACACAAGGGATCTCATCCTCGAAGGTTATGAATCACGGAAGTAAAATGCGTGTAGATGACCCATGTTTAGTGTGGTCAATAAAATAGCCATTTAACACGTTTAATTATCCAGAAATCAAATTCACAATAGACTAGAGCAGTAAGTTTGAGAAAAATCCTAACGGATTTGTGGTCCAAACTCCAAGTGTATTGGTACATCTATGACGAGTTCGGATTCTAAAGCCTACATCGAAACTCACTACTAAGCAAAAGACTGACAACTTTATATGATGTAAGGTCATGGTGTATGCTCACATTAATAATAACATCACAAATAATATACAATACAAAGGAAACAAATGAACAATGTCTGGAACGCAAAATGAGGCATGTGCAATAGTAAACAATCAAAAAAATAAAATAAGTCAAATAAATAAAAGAACCATACTACAAATAATAGTGGATGAGTAGCACCAAGAAAAATAATAAATAAAAAAATATCAATAATAATATAGATAACAGTAAATAAATATATGACTAAACAAGAGTAAATATTAGCACATAAACATGTAAATAAACAAATAAATAATTCAACAAAGAAATAAATAGCTAATAATGATAAATCAAGAATAATAACAATATAATTATCAACATATGAACATACAACTAAACATGAATAAATAATAACATGTGTGCAAGCAAATAAATAATAATTAATTAAATTAGATAAGATAAACATGAATAAGAATAATGTAAATAAATAAATACATCATCAATAATAATAAATAATCATACAAGGATTCATCATGTACAACATTTGTTTAAAGAACAAGAAATAATCAATAATGAATAAATAAGCACATAAATAAATAATAAGTAAAGAAAAACAATTATAACATCAAGATAAGCTAAATAATGTGAATATGCATCTAAACTAATGTAGGGGTCTCGAATTATCGAAAACAGTTGAAAAATGGATAAAAATGGGTGAAACATATAAAAATGAGTTGTCGAGTCAAGTGGGTGAGTTGACTCAATGGAATTGAGCTATTTAGAGTCGGTTGGTTGGACTCCGTTAGCTAGGCTAGGTAGCTGGACGTGGATAGGTGGACACATACACCGGTACAAATAGGGCAAACAGACCCGACGGTGCTTATCACTGAAAAAATTAGACAGCAGCACAATTTGGGATTGCCACCGATCGCAATCAACAAAGGGGAGGCCAGGGAGTATGATAGAGGTGGTTATTGACGGAGTTTGGAAGTTCATTGGCCAAAAAATGGCTGCAAAGAGGAGGGATGGCTGCTGGGGTAAGTGGAGTCGCTGCCTCACTAGTGACGGTTGGTGGGGTTCGACTTAATTGGCCAGCTGTCAAGCTAGGAATGTGTTTGAGGTGATGGTTAACGGTGTCTAATTAGCGACTGGTCGATAAATGGCTAAAAAGTGGGAAAACACTCTTGGGAAGAGACGACATCGCTAGTTGTGTCACTGGTCAGGCTGCCTCGACGAGGGGAATTGATCTTGGTGATTATCTTGACCCGAAAGTAGTAGCAGTTGTAAAAATCCCACGAACAAACTGTTGCCTATGGTGGCCACCGTTGCGGTGGTGATGCCAGAGTTGAGCCTCAGTTAATAGCCTGTCGTGAGAAAGTACCTGCGAGGGGTAGAAAATATTCTAAAAGTACGGGAGACCCAAAGTGGTCTTCGTGGCCCCACACAAATCAACGACCAGGATCCACCCAAAACCATCGGCCCCACAATCTGGCGGGAAATTTTCGCCGCTAAATTGGAGACTTGGCGGGAAAATCAGCCCTCGTCCCAACCCCCAAAAACACTCCCTTCCCAGATTCCACCATTACAAAAAGGCCCCTCATTTCCTACAAATTACAAGGGCTTCAATAGAAACCCCCTCGCCACCGCCGCCCCCAAACCCCCACCACTCCCGCCGCCGCCGTCGCGGAGTTGCCAGCGGAGATATCGCCTCTCCAATCTCTGCGCTCCCCCTGCGGCGAGGGTAGGGTTTCGATTCGATGGCGAAGAAGGGGTTGAACTCCGACGAGTCATACGAGGCCCGATCGAGCGGGTCGACGGACTCAGAGGAGGAGGCGAAGAATGCGGAGATTGAGCTGGAGGACGAGGAGGAGCTCGAGGCGGTGGGGAAGGCGGTGGCCGGGGACGGGCCCGGGCAGGACTCGTCGGATACGGAGGACGACGGCGCCGATTTGGGCGGGAACGAGGACGACGACGAAGACGATGTGAGATGATCTTTTTTATTTTTCAGATTTATTTTTGGCGTTTGTTTTTGTTGTATGATGTTGGTAATGTTATGTTTCTACGGTTTCTGTGGTGGATGGGAAAATGTAGTTTTGGTGTTTTTTGTTCAAAGTAGAAGCCTTTACTGGTTTTGTGTTGGAATGTTGGCATTCAATGTTTATAGGTGGAAGAATTGGCGTTTGTTTGCCCATTTAGTCGTAGATGCAAGCTTTTTGACATAGATTATTATTGACGGTAGGGTATTTTCCATCATGGCATAGCATGGGAGTTGCATGATGGGTTAGTATTGCGTTTTGGAAAGCTATACTAAAGAGGCACATTCCTCCCGGTCCATATTCTATTGAGTGGTTTATAGGTTGAATGATTTGAATTTATGTGCCAATTTAGCGTTTTTAAGATACAACTTAGCGCAGATTCATGTAGACAGTGGAATGTTTTTGTTTATGAGATAACATGACATGGGAGTTGGAGATTGGGGCAATAATGCATTTTGGCTAGCTAGAATGAAGAGTCTTGCTCCTTCATGCCTACAATGCATTGAGTTGTTTGGTGGTTTACTTGACTGTGATACTGATTGTTGTTCATGATTGGGTGTTTGTTGTGTATGTGTATGGAAGTTCAGAATGCAGTTAGATGGGTCTCAGCATACTACATTGACGAGGAAAATTAACCTTTTTCTGCGTCTATATGTTTTATTTTGGGTGTTAGTTTTTGTATGATTAAGAACATGAATAGATAATTTAATTGCTGTGTCCACTGGGATGTTGACTTAGAATGGAATGTGTTGAGCAATGAGAACCTGGTAATGAAGATAAATGAATAAAAGCAGGTGTGATTATATTGGTCTTTTTTAGCCTGGTCATGGCTCACTGTTTTATTCATGTTCAAGCTGTTGCTAATCATTTATTTGCCTTTCATGCCTTTTGTTTTGTTTGTTTTCGTTCTTTCAAAAATGTCAGTTGTCTTTTTACTTACTCATTAATGGGTGTTGAATCTTCTATGATGCCTGTTTTTCAGGAAAGCAACATGGCTGCAAATTCTGAAATTGGCAAACGCGAAAGAGCTAGGCTGAGAGAGATGCAAAGGTTGAAGAAACAAAAGATCCAAGATATATTAGACACACAGAATGCTTCAATTGATGCTGATATGGTGCGTGAGGGCCTGGATTATTTGAGCATGTGACCTATTTATTAATAATTTATAAATGATTGTTTACCTTTTTGACTGAATTATCAGAACAACAAAGGGAAGGGCCGCCTAAAGTATCTGCTTCAGCAGACTGAAATATTTGCCCATTTTGCTAAAGGTTCCCAAGCGGAGGAGAAGAAACCCAAGGGAAGGTAATGGTTGCAACTATATGATAGTTATCTCACATTTCATTTTGTGCTCCACAGCTATTAGAACTTGTCAAGAAGTTTGGATCATATACTTAATGACTAGTTGAATTACTTCATCAAACAGTTATTATTGACATTTGGGTTGTTATTTTAATTAAAGTAAGTAACCTTTTGTTTTCTGCTTCACTAAATTTAACCACACTGTTGTAGAAGATAAATAAGAAAATTTGGTTCTTTTATGTTATGAAGTTACTTCACTGTGTTAGTGACTCTTCAGTGCAACACTTGTATCCTAAATTTTCTGTTCCATTTAATGTTTTGGATTGACATTAGATTGCAGATATACTTAAAGGTGCATTCTTGTGTTCCATCCTAAATTTTCTGTTCCATTTAATATTTTGCATTGACATTAGATTGCAGATATACTTAAAGGTGTATTCTTGTGTTCCAGTGATGGCATAAAAGTTGTACTTACTCATTATACATATCAAGTCAATCTACTAGTTGAAGTTATTAATTATTTAAATTTATATTTTTGAAGGGGCCGTCACGCATCAAAGATAACTGAAGAGGAGGAAGATGAAGAATATTTGAAGGAAGAAGAAGTTGGAACAGTTAGCACACGCTTATTGACGCAGCCAGCATGTGAGTGTTACCTGATTTTGTTAGTTTTATTTTTAAAATTGCCAAGCACTCTTTATCTTATCAAACTCAAGCTGGTTTATTACAATTTTTGTGAAAGCTGCAATTAGGTGTGGTTTGTTAAAAGAATTGTCCCTTCAAGTGTCCAGGCAACAGGATGATGCCATAGAAGCTTTGTTTTTTCTTTGTACTCTTAGTTCTACCACATAATAATGTGCTTAACAGAAAACAAGTATGTTCTGTTTTAACGTTCTTATCCATATATTAAATTTCCTTAATTTATTGGTTCAATTTCGACTTTGGGCTTGTTTTATTGGTAGGCATTCAAGGGAAAATGAGAGATTATCAGCTAGCAGGTCTGAATTGGCTGATCCGGCTTTATGAGAATGGAATTAATGGAATTCTGGCTGATGAGATGGTTTGGTTTTTAACTATAGTTTAGTATTTGATGATAATGCTGATATTTGACAAGGATTTTTGTTACCAGAATTGTTGTTATAATTTGGTTGTGATTGCTTCCTAGGGCCTAGGAAAGACCTTGCAAACGATCTCCCTACTGGGTTACTTACATGAGTTTAGAGGGATTACCGGACCCCATATGGTTGTAGCACCAAAATCTACTCTTGGTAACTGGATGAGAGAAATTCGGAGGTTCTGTCCAATTCTGAACGCTGTGAAATTTCTTGGCAATCCTGATGAAAGGGTATATTCCTTGTATTCCCCCTCTTTTTTTCTCAACTCAACACCCACCCACCCCCCACCCCTCCCCGTGCCCCCTTTCTTTTGTAAGGTTGTTTTTCCTCTTTATTAGAGCAATCCACTTTTTGTGGAACGTTATAACCAAGAGTGAGGCCTTCTTGCAGAAGCATATAAAGGAGAATCTTTTGGTCGCGGGAAAATTTGATGTATGTGTGACTAGCTTTGAAATGGCCATCAAGGAAAAGACTGCCTTGCGCCGTTTCAGTTGGCGTTATGTTATTATTGATGAGGCACATCGGATAAAAAATGAAAATTCTCTTCTTTCGAAAACAATGCGCCTTTACAACACCAACTATCGCCTTCTCATCACTGGAACTCCTCTTCAGGTAATAAAACTAATTTTCTCAGTGAGATTCAATCTAGTTTGGGTGAGAGTTAGCAGCAGCATCTGCATCTGCCTGACTGCATCTGTCATTGGAAATATTGCAATTGCAGAACAATCTCCATGAGTTGTGGGCACTTTTGAATTTCTTGTTGCCAGAAATATTTAGTTCTGCTGAGACATTTGATGAATGGTTTCAAATATCCGGAGAAAATGACCAACAAGAAGTTGTTCAACAACTTCATAAGGTAATTATATTTGCTTTGTTTTAATCATCATGATGAACCACTAAAATTGTGGATATTGCAAAATTGGACCAAACATAATTTTGTGTTCATTTAGGTATTGAGGCCATTTCTTCTTCGAAGATTGAAATCTGATGTGGAAAAAGGCTTGCCTCCAAAAAAAGAAACAATACTCAAAGTGGGGATGTCCCAGATGCAAAAGCATTATTATCGGGCTTTGCTTCAGAAGGATTTGGAGGTTGTGAATGCTGGTGGGGAAAGAAAACGACTATTAAATATAGCCATGCAGCTACGGAAGTGTTGTAACCATCCTTATCTCTTCCAAGGTGCCGAACCCGGGCCACCTTATACAACAGGAGATCATCTTATTACTAATTCGGGTATGATATACACAAAATAGTGATTGTATGGATTTTATGTTTGATATTGTCTTTTTTAAGCCTAGTGATTCACATATGTATTTGCAGGAAAAATGGTCCTCCTTGATAAGTTATTACCAAAGCTGAAAGATAGAGATTCTAGAGTCTTAATATTTTCACAGGTACTATAATCTGACATGGCGGTCTTTAAACAGCTTGTCATTGCTGCTGTTCCCATCTCATAAACTTGCAATACTTGTCTGTCTGATTTCAGATGACTAGATTGCTGGATATTCTTGAAGACTATTTATTGTTCCGGAGTTACCAATACTGTCGTATTGATGGAAATACTGGCGGTGAGGACCGGGATGCTGCCATTGAATCTTATAATCAACCAGGAAGTGAAAAATTCATTTTTCTGCTTTCAACAAGAGCAGGAGGTTTAGGCATCAATCTTGCCACTGCTGATGTCGTCATCCTTTATGACAGTGACTGGTAAGTGGCTTTTGTTAGATTGGTAGTATATTATAGATATACAATTTTCTCAATAATTTCCATTAAATTCAGGAATCCCCAAATGGATTTGCAAGCTCAAGATCGGGCACATAGAATTGGTCAAAAGAAGGAAGTTCAAGTCTTCCGTTTCTGTACAGAGGTTTGCTACTTTAAGTTATTGCTTCTGTGAAATGGATTATACTGTTTTTTTAACATTCAAGCAATCTCTTTTAATGCTATCTTCAGTATACTATTGAGGAAAAAGTGATAGAGAGAGCTTATAAGAAACTTGCTCTTGATGCTCTGGTGATTCAACAGGGTCGCTTAGCTGAGCAGAAAAGTGAGAATTCTGCCCAAAATTTTGATTATTTGCTTTTCATGTCCATGTTAATAGCATGATGGTACTGACAAGGCAGTTTCGTAAATTCAGCTGTTAACAAAGATGAGCTTCTCCAAATGGTGAGGTTTGGTGCGGAAATGGTCTTTAGCTCCAAGGACAGCACAATTACAGATGAAGATATTGATAGAATTATTGCAAAAGGGGAAGAGACAACTGCAGAACTTGATGCTAAGATGAAGAAGTTCACAGAAGATGCAATCAAATTCAAGATGGATGACAGTAAGTATCACCCTTTGTTGATCTAAAGTTTGTAGATTGCCTTTTGTCAAGCATGCTCTCAGTTTATAGTAATTACCTGTTATATATCTTCCTTGCAGATGCAGAATTGTATGATTTTGATGATGATAAGGTAAATGCATGCCACTCCTATTTATAACTTAATAATTCATAACTCTAGTTATTTTTTTCTGCTGCTACTGAGCAAACAATTTGTAGCTTCTTTCTGCTTACTAATTTCTACTTCAATGAAATGAAGGATGAGAACAAATTTGATTTCAAGAAAATAGTGAGTGAAAATTGGATTGAACCTCCAAAAAGGGAACGCAAGCGCAAGTAAGTTATCTCCAATTAGTTTACTGGCATAACACAAATAAGGGTTATTATGATAGTATTTTAGCATGGGTTATTGGATTTGCCTTAGCTACTCAGAGTCTGAATATTTTAAACAAGCAATGCGTCAAGGGGGACCTGCAAAACCTAGAGAGCCTCGAATCCCCCGTATGCCCCAGCTGTAAGTAATTTTGCCCATAGGAAGACAATCCATTATTATTATAAACATTTATTTATGTTGGTTTTGATTGTATCCATGTCTTTACAGTCATGACTTTCAGTTTTTTAACACCCAAAGGTTGAATGAGTTGTATGAAAAGGAAGTACGCTTCTTGATGGTGAGTAAGTTTGCACTAGCACTATTTCTGTGTGGTTTTGTGATAGTAGTTTAATTTTTACTTCGTAATAATGTTTATATGCTTCATGCATCATGTTACTGACTGTTGCTACCTTGTCCCTTTTATGCTCAGCAAACACATCAAAAAAATCAATTGAAGGACACAATAGGGGCAGATACAGATGAAAATGAAGGTAGTGCACTTTCAAAGGTTGATTTCTTAATGTTATTTTCCCAAGATTTGAAGGTTTTTAACTGAATGAAATTTGCATTGGTAGAATTAGGTGAGCCCCTGACTGCTGAGGAACAGGAAGAGAAGGAGAAATTGTTGGAAGAAGTAAGAAACAGACTTGCTTTTTGTCATGATTACATGTTAGCTCTGGCGCCTGATTTATATATTTTACTCACCTTGAGTGTCTTTGCCACATTTATGATGATATTTACAGTTGGAAAGTGAAGCATGTACTGGAGTAGGTTGTCACGGGGTGTTTGTACATTAGCTATCAAGTTGACTTGTTGGATTAACTTGATTGTGTTTAGGGCTTCTCGTTGTGGACAAGAAGAGACTTCAACACTTTTATTCGAGCATGTGAAAAGTATGGTCGAAATGACATAAAAGGAATTGCATCTGAAATGGAAGGAAAAACTGAAGAAGAAGTAGAAAGATATGCGAAAGTTTTTAAAGAAAGATACAAGGAACTTAATGGTAAGTTCTCCCCACCAAGCATAGTGTGGAATTTTTGGTGGTTAAATTGACCATTTAGAGTAATTAATAAGTTTTTAAAAGATTTTGTTGTTTATTTATGTTAATAATAGGAACAGTTTCTGAATGTATTTAATACTTACTGCTTCCTCTTTGAATACCAGATTATGACAGGATAATAAAGACTATTGAGAGGGGTGAAGCTAGGATTTCGCGTAAAGATGAGATAATGAAAGCAATTGGGAAAAAGTTGGATCGCTATAATAACCCATGGTTAGAATTGAGAATTCAGTACGGTCAAAACAAGGGGAAGCTGTACAATGAGGAATGTGACCGATTTATGGTGTGCTTTACTATCATATTGATGCATGGTTTGCTTTGTAGTTTATAGTCTTCATTTATATTAACCTAATGTATTTGTCCCAGATATGCATGGTCTACAAACTTGGTTATGGTAATTGGGATGAATTGAAAGCAGCTTTTCGAACATCACCTTTATTTCGCTTTGATTGGTTTGTGAAATCCCGGACCACTCAAGAACTTGCAAGACGTTGTGATACTCTTATACGATTGGTGGAGAGGGAAAACCAGGAGTATGATGAAAGGGAACGCCAAGCCCGAAAAGATAAAAAGCTTGCCAAGGTTTCTCGTGGTTACCTTTATTTGTACAGCTAAGCTTTAGTAGGATGCACTTTGAATTAAAATGTTTAAATTTTTTAAACCTTGTAGAATGGGTTCTTTTGTATTTTTTGATCTATTTGAGAATTGACCTTTTGTTACTTTTCAGAGTATGAATCCGTCAAAGCGCGGCATGTCAAAGCCACCTGCAGTTGAAACTGTCACGCTGTCATCTTCAAAGAAACGGAGACAGTCAAGCATGGATGATAATCTAGGCTCGGTAAGTTCTAGCTCTATATTGCTGAACATTTTTGTTATATCCTCTACATTATACGTGGTAGTTCAATTGTTTGATTCAACTGTAAGGCTATCTTTTAAAATGAGCTTTGTTTCATATGCCTCATGGTTGCTGTTGCTTTTTGGTTGTGCTGACCTGAACCTCCGTCTTCTTAAAATAATTGAATTTAAAGGTGTGCAGTCTACTTAGAATGTAGCTTCACAAGAATTAGGTTATTCAGGCTATATACGCTAAATGGATGTGCTGTAAAATTAGCTATACTCCAAAAGACGTTTGTGTGGATCCTGAATGAATTTCAGTTCTGGTCTTGTACATCATTCTTGGTAGGTGATAATAGCATGGCTACTTCAGTAATGACTTTCTCATAATTAACCAAATTTATAATCTTATTGTTTTCTTTTTTGTCCTCTTTCTTTTTGAATGTTATGTTCTGCCCACGTGCATTTGATTGTTGATTTGTTCAACTTATGTAAAATTGAGCAAAAATGCATGTTTTGCACTTACAGGGAAGGAGAAGGCGATAGGTAATGGTAATGAGCTGAACGACAATCATTTTGAACTCATCGGTTGCCTCGACTTGTGTGCATTGTTAATCTAAACCTTCAGCCTTCTCTATCAATCATACATATACTTAGGTAAACCCAGAGGTGTATGACACACTCAATGGTGTCATGTAAGTTGTTACATTCTGATGTTCTTGAAGACTCGGGAGCAATTTTTGCACAGGTCTTATTCAATATAATATAACTATTTATGCTCAACTTTTCTATATCGTAGAGCTTAATATACTGAAGATGTAATTGACACACTGATTACAGAAGGGAAATCTTTGCCTAGAAATGCATGACCTTTGGTTGACAGTAAAGATTGAATTCTTGGTGATATAATCGTTCCTCGGATACCCGTGCGATCCTTGTTCTAGAGTATATATTTGGTTCTTGGAAAATTTCCTGGCTCTTTGTGGATCCAAATTCATGTGTTCTTAATCTACAGATGGCAAAGCCAATTCTGCCCTAAGCTGTGGAAAAAGTGATATAGAAATACTTAATCTGTCATTGGGAGGCTTGAAAATTGGTGTACAGAATATAACTAGCACATTTTTTGTGGTGTGTGGTTGTGCTATTTTGAGCTTGTTTATTAAAAAATATATAAATTTGTAAATGATAATGGCCAAAAATTTTGTGGTATATAGGGGTGTAAATAAGCTAAATTTGTTTGCGAGTTTTTTGCGTTTGGTGCCCCTCGGCTTGGTTTGTACTTGTTAATTTTGTGTTCGAAAAAAATATTCGGCTCAAAATGAATAAGTCCATTGAAAACGAATAAAGCTTGAGTAAATGAGTGTTCGATTTGATTTGGTTCAAAAATCGAATTTACTGTGTTTAAACTTTGAAAGAATATTTGGTTCGGCTTGTAAATACTATTGAGGTCACATTGAATTTAAATATTGTTAAAAAAAATTAATTTTAAATAAATCGAATATATAAACATTTGTTAGGTTCGAGTTTAATTCGAATCTAAGTCTAAATACCATCAATTTTAGACTAAGTTTAGTTTAGCTTGTTTACATTAAAGTCCGGCTCAATTCGTTTTATATGAAGCTAAATTTAAGTATATTTTTATTCGGCTCGGTTTATTTACACTCCTAGTGGTACAGCGATGGCAAAAATATAAAATATTAGTGAATTTTTAAAGCCTTTTGTGAAGCATAATAAAATAAAAAAGTGTATTTATTTTTTCAAGTGCGGCCAAAGGTTGCTCAGTGAGCTCAATTACTGATAAAAAATGTAATAAAAAATTGTGACAAATTTGCCTGAGATTTTATATAAAATTAGTCAAAGGCTGTGTGATGTGCAGTGTATTTTTTGAAACTTATTAATAATGTGTATTAATTAAGAATATATAAAATTAATTTTAAAATAATTGTTGTATTATTTTTAGATACAAATAATGAATATTCACTTAATTTTATGGGAATATGTAAATATTAAAAGTTATTTTAATTTTGGTAAGTAAATAATTTTAATAGCCACATAGAATTTATTTTTTAAATATTTTTAATTTGAATAGAATTATACTCTTTACATTTTTTTTAATAATAAATATCAATATATAAATAAATAAATAAATAAAATCTGTAAAAATCTAAATTAAGTTTTCATCTCCCAGGGGAATGTGATAACCAGTGCAATGCATAGTTATAAATATGTAAAAATATTAGTGACTGCACCTGATTTTTAATTGGTAGGAGTTATATTTTGATTCAACTCGGTCGAATCTAGTTGAATCACATTTTTAAATTATAATTAAAATATTTAATTAAATATTAAAATATATTTCATCATCAATATTTTATTAAATATAAATTAAAATAGTGGAATTTACAATAAAGTATAGGATTTTATTAAAAAATTATACAAAAAATTGGGTACTAATTAAAATGATACAAAATTTAAATTGTTCAGGATTTGAAGGTGTAGCTGGGTGGTATGATGCGACATTTAAAATCATGGTGTTATGCAAGAACTCAAGGGTCTATCCCGTTTAATATTTTATGCACTAATTCTAATTATTATTATTAAAATAAAAATAATTAATTTTTAAATTTCTTTTTTACAAAGAAAAGATAAATTTATTTGTGCGTAATAGCAAAAGTTATTATTTTACGAACACACATAACTTGCATTTAAAAAATGCATACATGCACAATTTAGGGATCATCGATCTGAGTCGAGTCCAGTCCTTTAAGTTCGAGTAATTTGTGTTTGATTTGAGTTTATTGATAAACAATTAATTCAAATTTGAGTCAAACTTGAACTAATTAGTTCACATTTATTTATATTTCCCTTTAGCATGCCATATTAATAATAAAAGTTTATTACATAAGAACTAATATATAGAGAGGGTAATCATCTAGCAAGTCACACCAACTCAATTATCGTTGATTTTGAGTTGGTCTTAATCTAATTCGACCTTGAATTAGCCTAATTCATACTTGTTTATATTTTCCTTTAATAAAATTTATCAAATATTTGATCTTAAGATCTAAGATGTCCTAATTTGTCATAATGTTATTGTGTATGAAATAACATAATCATTCATTAAATTTTTGTATTCTTACCTTAATTTTTGTATTTCATAAACAAAATTGATATAATTAATGCCTAATATTCATATTTTATACAATCGAGTGGACATGGACCTTAAATTAGGATCCATGTAATTGATTACAAATGGTAAAATTTTTACGGCCAAAAATAAAAATGAGCCTTCACATTATCTCTATATGAAATCCACTTAAAATGTAATTCATTTTGCTAATTAGAATGAAAGAGCTGAGATGTTCCTGGGACTTCCAAAATGAGCCTCACATTATCTCTATATGAGCATTAAACAGCACAATTCCCAGAGCTCGAGAACGACACCAACGGAACAAAAACGTTGGTCGTCGGATTCGGAAGACTCTACAAAGTTTCCCTGTAACTCACATTACCAACAAAAAAAACTCCACATCAGGGAAATGCATGTCATCAGAAAAAGAAAGCACAAAGGGATGAAACCAGAAAGAAACCCTAGACAGTTTGTGACATGAAGACTAATCTCTGGCCTTGAAGGGGATGGCTCCGATCACAATCTGGTCGTAGTTATAGCAGCAAAAGCAGCTCCAATGAAAGGTCTCACCCACACCCTCTGTAGATAAAAAAGAAAATGAGAATGTACATTAGATTAGACAAACCTCCGCACTGAAATTAGTACAAAAAAGGCAGAAGTAAAATTATTTATTTTACCATGCCATCCCATGCTTTGTCATTGTTCTAGATGACAGTAGCTCCAAGAGACCTGGCAGGGTTGATGCCAGTTCCTGTGATGGGAATGGTAGCAAGGTGGACAAGTAAAACAGCAAATCCAATAGGAGGGAGCAAGGGTCTGTTAGATCCATGGACCCTCGATGGGCAGCAAAATAGTAGAGTGGAGAATTGAGGGTGGGATCTCTGAGCCAGCTTGCGTGAATCTATCAAATATTATGGGGTAAATGTTACTTGGATCAGTGGCTTGAAGCTCATGTTTCAAAGTTGTTTCTATTCATTAAAATCCATAAACAATTGCACATTGCATTCAATCATATATGGCTGAGAAGTCTGAGACCTTAAAGTTTTCAGCAACATCTAAATTTCCATACCGTAGCAAGCCATTTAGAGAATGGAAGCTTTTGTAGAAAATACATTTTTGAAGAACTCGTATGAAGCAAAAAAGAGGGCCCCTTGGGAAACATACATAACCAACCTCGGCGTCATGCCCCTGAGGAGATAAAGGCAAAATACATTCAACAAAGAATTAGAAATGTGAATTAGATTTCACATAAATCAGGCAGATATAAGGCCTTCCATTCCATTACTGATCAGGTCAAATTATACAGTGGATATGTTATACAATTACTTATTACCTAAAAAGTTTTCATTGCCAGGGAAAAGCTGCCTAATAACAGTTATTAACCAAACTAAGCTGAACCTACCCAATTGCATCAAATCAGACCAAATGTTCAGAGATAGTTTACAACACAACAAATCCACAATGCACTTACCTTTTTTAAAAGGTAAAGTTTAAAGCTATCAGAAACATGTAGATTAGCATCTGCACAAAGTTTTGTGTTCAGCTACTTGATCCAAAAAGATACCTCATTGAAGACCTTTCAACAATTCTCACTGTCAATGTATTCCTCCAAAGTAAGCACATAACAAAAATAAATTGGTACGAATTTCCAGTTTTACATTTAATCCTGCTTACTAAAGAATCACTTGGTCATGGCATTCTGTGTTCACAAACTGGAAAGTCGAAAATAAAGACAATACCTATAGAGCCCCCTTAAGCCTTCATTCATTGCTACTTCTGAAAGAACTTGAAGAACACCCTTATATTGTAAATGGGATCCGGGAATCTGATTCATAAAAGTTTATGCCCATGTCAAGTAGAGATAAATAAAAATGGGTTGGATAGATAGCCTGACTGAACAAATCGGTAGATGGACACCACTGCCCTATTTGTGCCCTACCTGAGTTTGTAACTTTGTCTTCACTACATCAAAAGGAGTCGTAAAAAATGCTGCAGTGCATCCAGCAAGTCCTCCACAAATTAGCTGAAAAGAAAATGTTTCTGAGTCTTGAGTTGAGTGAATGACAGTTTGTGTTCAAATAACGAGTTAGTCAAGATTATGTCTTCAATATTCCAAGAGCAGACATGGCAATAAGGCTTTCAAATGTAACTAAAAACATGAGACAACAACTATGGATCCACTAAAAAATTTTGCAGTCAGGTGTTCATTTGAGATATAAAAAATGAAAAATAATAATTATAACTGTGCATTGAAACTAGTACAAGAAGAGAACGCCATCACCATGACATTTTTCTTCTACAAGCTGTCAATCTCTCTAAACAGTTTAGTCAAATACAAAAATCAAGTAGATAAAAATTCTATTTGGCTTCCCCTAAAACAATGCTATGTTTTAATTCAGTTGTTCCTATTATAAGTGTGCAAAATAGAAATAATAACTGTAATAAAGACTGAAATGTATGAGAATAACCAATTGACTCGGAAACAAAAAAGTAGTGCGCTAGGTGGAATTTACAGAAACAATCTAAAAATTACAAACCGTCTCCAATGTATCAGAATGACCAATTGACTCAGCCGAAAATTTCATTATTTTTTTAAGCTTCTCGTAGGTGTAAAACTGCAAATAGAGAAGGAACAAAAAGGCGCTTAATGAGCAAAACCAAGTTACTAACTTAGGTTGAAACATATGCTGTATTTATTATTGATTACAGAGTAAATAGCTTACTTTTATTATTGAATGTGGAATATTTCTACATAGAACTGCACCCCAGCCGGTGTAAAGGGAAATCAAACCACCCTTCTCAAAAATTCCTATCAAAGCATTCCTGCAATAAACCATACACAACATTAAATAAGAATTAATTAACAATAAATCCTACACAACTTGCTATAATGGCGCATCCATAAAAATGTGGAATCAGCGACATATGTAGTTCACATATACGAATTTTGAGCTCTCTTCGTACACATTCTCAGTCATCTGATTCTCTTATCACTCTCTCTCTCTCTCTCTTCGTCTTTATCTTATTTGAGCTTTTTTTTATATAACATTCTAGCATTAGTACATTCTAATAAAGTAGTTATCTTTGGAAGGTGGCATGCTACTTCTAGTTCAACAATAGACTATTTGCATATAAAGTAGAACAATAACTTGAACACCAGATATAATCCACTTATATCAAGTCATTAATACATCACATAGCCAACCAATAATTGCTCGCAGATATCTCTAATGAAAATTGAGGACATATTAACAAAATAATAATTGCTCAAAGACATCTCTACAGAACATTGAGAACACATTTACATGCCATTAGCAATTAAACCATAAAATTGACAAACCTTACCCAGTTGGGCAAACAGGTGAAATGAGTAAAGGTGTAGGTTTTCAGCAAAGGGAGGGAGTTAAAGCAGCAAAAGTCATGCAGATGGTAATGATGAAGACATTGATAAAGAAAAAGGGGCATACCAGCAGTTACTATACAGTGCCCTAACTTGCATCTGTTGCTTAATGCGCTCACTGGGAGTGAAAATAAATGACGTAGCAATACTTGCACAACCACCAGCCATACAATAGACGAAAGAGTGGTATTCCTAATAATTTAAAGGATGGACGTTTAACACAATTTTCAAAAATTAAATGAAGGCCACAATCAAATAGCAGATAAAATAGAAGAAAAAGGCACCTTAGGAAATAGAGGCAAGAGCAAACTCTTCATTGATTCATAAGTATATGTGTAAAGCCCAGAAATAGGTGCAGATGATGCAATGTTGCTTGCAATTCCACGATATAGGCCCATCACACCTGAAAGAAAATAGCCCTGCTTGCATGATTAAACTATGAAAAATAGTCCAGATTGTATAACCAATAACGTCCCTTCTAACTTCTAAGTTCTCCAGCCTCAGTTTCACCCCACTAATCCCCAAAAACATGCATGTCTAATATCCTCACCTAGTGTATGAGCAATATCCACTTGTGATAGCCAAAAATATAACTAGACCCTCCTAACAGTGACATGTATGACTAATATCCTCAGCATTAGAAAGTGTTTGACACTATCAATTTGACTAACAAATGAAAAACTGTCCACATAAATAAAGTCATTGATCATATACACAATCATTCAGCCAAAAACGCATTTTTTGAGGTCTTTGACCTGATTCTCAAATAGAGTTCCTGACAGCAGGAGCCCTAGATATGACGCAAGCCTGCATTTAAAAGAAACGGATGTAAGAGAAGCACACCTCTTTCAGACAAAATGGACTCCGCAACTCGATATACAGATTGATCCAATGCACGAGCTTGAAGCACAGTCTTAACTGTATCAAAAGGATGCAAACAAAGGCTAACAAAAACGCCAGCCAAAGCCCCTGCAATTGCATATCTATGCTTTGCAAACACATCAAGAGCTTTTCCATGCATGTGGCACCACATGTTTGTCATAGACATGTTCTCAAAGAAAAAACTTTGCACTTCTTTCCCTTGGTGTTCATGACTATTTTTATCCACAACTTCACATACTTGTTCTAAGTTTTCAGCATTTATGCAAATGGATTCAGCACCAGACAAACAATTACTAACAGAAACAAAGTCTATGCAATAATCGGAATAGAGTGTAGATTTGAAGGTCCTTGACAAGCACACTTTGTGGTCCACAGAATGGGTTAACCCAAGTAAATACGATGACTGGAGAGAGTCACAAGGTTTCTTCCTACTTTCAGCAGCATCTCTTTCACCTCTACTGAAAGCATCTTCAGCTGTAGCATCATGAGAAAGACTTGTAGACTCGCTGCTCATAAATTCAGAATCATTCGTATCAAAAGAATGACTTCTAGTCATATATTTGGATGTAATCTGACGTATGTCAGGATAACTTTTTTTCTTCACAATCTCAGGTAGTAAACTTTTAATAATAGGTTCATAAATACTTTCAAGTTCATAAAAAAATTCTAAAGCCCTTGTTCTACAAGAGTCTGTGGCAAAACAATTGTTGCCAGTCCAAGCTGAGAGGTTCTTGGCAAGCCCACATGGAGGATCAAACAGCAATCTCCTCTGAGAAATCTTAGATTGATGCTTGGCTATTTCAACAGACACCCGCTCAGATAAGAGACAACCGATCTTTGTCTCTTTTAATCCCTTACTACCGATTGAAGACTTGGAACCACTCTGTTCTCGTTTTGCTTCTGGATGAAAGGTAGAAGGTAGAAAGAAGTGTTGCCACACATTTCCAACAGCTGAAAGGAGTCTGGTTGTACTCACTTTTGACATAGATTTCTCAATGCCCCGAGAATGAGGGGAGTTAGAACTGTTAAGCTCATCTTGCGGCTGACCCACATTGGTTAGTTTAAACGATTCTCCCTCAAGTAAAACAAATCGATATTTGATCGATGACTGATTGAGATTTGAAGGTCGGCTATTCGTACTCATTCTTTCAACGATTGTGAATCTTCAAGTATTGTTCTGCTTCACATACTGCAACCAAAGGGATGATTGTTTTATGAGCATTCACAACAAGCATCATGCCATAGTATCAAACTAAAGAACTACGCCTTTTACGAGACCTCAGAACGCTCGATCAAGGCATCGAACTTCTTGTTGACGCCACAGCCATATAGGCAGGCTACGCTTACAGATTGCCATGCTGATACCTGAATTTGAACATCTTGTCAAATAATCTTTCATTATCATGATATGATCCACCATTTCAACCAAGCAATTGGGTCAGAGGTGTTTTTAACTACCAAAACCCTCCCAAAATAACAAACCATTTACTAAAGAAAAAAATACATATAGAATACCAAACAAAAAGTTGCCAAAAAACAACAAGATACTGACACAAATAATCATGGGCAAGCAGAGGTTTTGAGTTGATTAAGAAGCCACAAAAATGCCCATCCAAACTTCCTAATTAAATCACCAAAATACACATTGGAAAAATGTGAATGATGGTAAAAAGCTTCAACAGAAACTCCTTCTCTTTTATTCAGATTGCCGCAAATGGGAAATGAAATGGCATATATATGACGTGATAATGAGAAATTCATCAACATAAAAAAGGAACCGTAACTGGGAGGCGGCGGTCGTATTTGCAAAAGGACGGCGGCGGCGTAGCGAGGGCGGCGCTCGCCGGAGGTGGAAATGGTACCACAGAATGGCATATGAATGAATAAATACTAAATAAAGCTGTTTAAAGTAATAAATACTGAGTGGCTCCTTTTCTTACCTTTTTATTTTTTTTAAAAAAGGCTTTTTTTGGAGTATTTGACCATCAAAAAAGTTACACAGGTGCTAACAACTAAATCAATATCCAACTCCCTTGACTTTTCCATTAGATTTTAGCTCCAAACCTAAGTCCCACTTTATTTAACTTGAAGCCGGATACTATATACAGAATTTATTTATTTCTTATGAGAAAAAATTAAAGTGGTTTACCAAAAAAAAGGGGAAGATATAATTTTTATATTACCAGATGGCGGAAAAATTATATATAATTACTAGAAAAAGAAAAATTTTATTATAATGAGAAAAATATGTTTATTTTTTAAAAAAAATTAAAAATAAACTAGCCGCTGCAAGGCAGTGATGGATGCGGTTGGCCACCTTTGGTAATTTGACGTTGGGGTGACTGGATTTGGCTATCCTAAAAAATGGCTATCCTAAAAAATATCTACCCGCAAGCAGCCACCTCTTGACACTGGCCACTCTATGATGGGCAGCCTTAAAAAAAATTTAAAAATATCTTACGACGGCAGGGCGGTTAGATCCAGCTACCCCAAGGCTAAATTTGGTCGACTCCGCTGTTGTTGGCCATTTAAAAAAAAGAATTTAAGGCCACTTGTAACGCCCTAATTTTCGACCTAAAGACAAACCAAATTGTGATATTATAACTCAAAAAATTATTTGTTGGATTACTTGTCGACTTACATTGCGGAAACGGATCTTAACCCTCGTATAGGCTTAAGATGGTAACCTTATAGGGCATACATACAATGCATGTTGGTCATGCTATCATAAGAATACACTTAGCTTACAAGCCCCTAATAATATAAGTACTTCGAGTCACAAGAGAAGTGACACTAACGGGCGAGACTTTAAGGATATGATGATCATTCCAAGTTACATGAAGGTAACACCCCCAATGTAGTTTAGAGGTTGGACTTTTCATAATGTTGGTGCATGATCCAGTTATTATAATTATTTTCAACCTTTGAATTAGGTAACTTATTCTTAGATGATGATGTTAATCTTAATACGCGTAAACACAAGAGTCATAGTTACCTATTCCATATACTTATAAACAAAGAATTAAAAACCGAGAGGCATCAATAAGTGTTAGGGCATCATATTTGAATATTTGGTCTTCACGTAGACTCTTCAAGCATTGTGATCCGGAACTCCTCTAGTCCATGTTACTTTATCACTCATACACACAACTACAAACTAAATACGTTTTGTATACATTATACGCTCCAACATCAGTCCTGGGACTTTGGGGCTCACACGCCCTATAGATGATCGTTATACTGCCACAAAGTTGGCACCTTGTAGGATAATAATAATAGTAAAATAATACATGGCACCTGAATCACACACAACGCATCCAACATGTCAACATAGGCTTTAGGGCTCCCGCACACATTATAATACAACACATTATCCCAAAGACATATGTCATACAATAACATGGTCCACATAATACATACGCAAAATCAACACAACACCATCCCCTACCATGAGCCTCTCATTCAGTCCACCTAGACCAACCACTGATATGGATACTCACCTATATAGATATGGGAAATCTGTCAGTAATCAAACAAAGTCAAAAAGCAGTTTGAAAAAAACTACTCATAAACAATATTGGCTAATGGGTGTCTCAACACCCATAAAAAGTTACTGAAACACCAAGAATATCACAACAACTCAACACACAATTAACTGGTGTTGGAATAAACATTGGTTACACCAAAGCATAAAGCTGAATCTTTCAATGGCACAAGTGCACATGCCTGGAAATACCATCAGATGCCCAAAATTTCACTGCAAAAGGAGACTAAAGAAGAGATAGGGGCATTCAATAGGAAGATTTGTCACTTATATATACATACACATACACATATGGGTCTTGGAAAGGGTTTATATCATATGATTTTTGGATTCTGAGTTTGTAAACTATTAAGTGATCAAGTTTTATTAAACTATGGAAAAAATCGGCTAAATGGTTTGGGATCAGATGGATCCGATAAACGTTGTTGATGCCGTCTTATGTAAAAAACTCAATACTAATGGTGCCAAGTAGAAGATGATGTAGAGGATCCTATAGAACTGGATGAGTCAAGCTCTTACCGCATATCCTAACAAGTGAAAAGGAAAAAATAATCACTTTCTAACCAAATGACATGCAAAACAAGGCACAACCTCCCCGGAAGCATAACACACTAAGAGACACACATACTTCATTATCTTGCTTAATAAGTTATTAAAACTTAGTAGGTAACCTTAATTAAGATTTTGAGTTGCAAGTACACTGGTGGAAAAATCCAACACATAGTTTTATTGAATATACTTAGCCAGACAATTTTCAGACAGGCCAAACGATATTGGAATGGGTTGAAATTCGAAATGGTGGACCTTGACACTCTAAGGGTTAGATACACAAATTACCAAACTTTGGCCCATTCCAACATAGCAAACTAGGCTCCCTAAGGCCTGGCTAAGGGGCAAGGAAGTGTTCCTGGGCCAAGCACCAAGTTTCCTTAGTCTTGTTCATGTGCTTGGAAACTTCAAATGGGCTTGGGTAAAGGAAAAGAATTAGCCAACACTTTGGGCCTGAATTCGGTAAAATTTTAGGTCCAAATGCTGAGTATTTGGTCCTGAGAGCACTCGGGAAATAAAAGAATTGGCTACAATATTTTTAGAGCTATATGGACCTACTCGGCTTGCAAAATTTCTACCGCAAGATCTATTGAGCCATTGGCTACCAATTTTAAGGCTGATATTACTGGGACACAACTTAAGGTCTAGGTGAAATTTTACCACAAAAAAAATGGGTTTGGGGATTTTGAAACCAGAGCTAGAGAACTAGGGTTTCACCTTACATTCTTGTCCACTCCACAAAACCCGATTAACTAACCATCTAAATGATTTTTAATTAAGACTAAAATTTACATATTTCCAGTAGTCTTTATTTTTATAGATTTAATAAATGTCTTTTAACAAGTTCATTAAGCACAATCTCAGAGCATAACAAAACACATCAACAATATAGCAAACACACAACGTGATTAAGGTATTCAAGCCCTTACTGAGATTATTTTAGCATAGTATTTTAACATGGAATATCCAAGATCCTAAACTACAAACATGCAAATGATAGCATTCAAATAAAACCTAAAACATGGTGAAAAATTGGGGAAAGTGACTAGTAGGCTACTGTTACTAGTAAAGTGTTCGAATAATTTAAATGTCATGCAAGTGTACACGGTCGAAGCAAGTAATATAATGATAAGTTTCGAATATCGTCCCACAGAGAGATGAATTTCCTTAAATTAATTAAAGTAAAAGAAATTAAGAATAAAACAAAAATAATTGACTTAACTAAATCTCAATAATAACTTTAAATAAAAGGAGAAGTTAAAATGATAAAACTCGTTCTAGAGTCGAATTTCCCTTAACATGAATTTAATCTTCATCAAATCTTACTCTTATCTTCTATTCCCTCAAATTGTCGATCTAGGATAATTATATGACATGGTGGCTCCCGCTCCTTCATGCTTCTATTAATTTGCCTCAATTTCTACCTCCCGGTGATAATTGATTAATTAACAAAATAACGCATTAAGAATTGCCTTACAATCGCATACGGTGTTTTGTATCTCCCGACCACAACGACTAACAAGTCACAAGACTCGTCGTATGATGAATTATCAATGACTAATCTAATTAATTTCTCCCGAAATCTAATTAAACCTCATGATCGAAAAATAGGTGATCAATCTATTCTTAGCATTAAGAACATGATAATTCAAACAATCCGATAGAATAAAAGAGTAAGAGGTTGAAATAAGTTCAATTAAACCATGTTAAGTTACTCCATAATAAAAGAAAAGAATACTATAAAGAAGAAACTATTCTTCATTATAGTAGAAAAAGAAATACAAAAAACTAGAATTACTTTTTCTAAACTCCTAAGCCAAGAGATGAGATAAGATATGATTCTAACAACAACTGGCCACCCCTTTATATAGAAGAGAAGATACAAGAATTTGAAGAGGGTATTTACAAATTTACGTATCCAAATTAATTATGATGTCTCTTCAAGTTTACACTTCCTCGACAAACTCAAATGCAGCCATGTACATCCATATTCTTCTAGCTTTGTCAACACCAAAATTTGTAGCCATTGGGTGGGGCCAAATGCCATGACCACATGCTTAATTTGTGTCATCTTTTCTGCATTAAAAACACCAAATTTATGTATATTAAATAAAATATTAATTAACTAAGAAAATAAAGTAAAATACCACTTTATTAATAATATTTATACTCAGGAAGTATAAAATCACATTAAAAATATAGGTAAATATTGTATATTTTAAACACTTAACA
>JAVDBV010089105.1:13095-24922 GCA_032619315.1 Piper longum | reverse complement strand
GGTTCAGGCCATTCCGGTTGGTCTGGTTCAGCTTGGTTCGGTCCGGTTCAGCTTAATTTCAGCCCGTTTTCGTCCGTTCTTGCACCGTTTTCGGTAATTCTAGAACCGGTACATTAGTTTAGAGGCATATTCACATTATATAACATGATTGAATGTTATGATGAATTTTCTTTAATTATTATTTTAATTAATTAATTATTTATTTATTTACTTTTATTGATATGTTTATCATATAAGTTGAATGTTTACATGATTATTTTTTTATTATTAATATTATATTTACTTATGAATATTATTCTTATTATGGTCACTAAATTTTATTTACTTATTTATTAGTTAATTAATTAATTAATTTATTCGTTATGTGTATGTTATTATTTATTGGTAATTAATTATGTATCCTTGTGTTGTATGACTAATATTATTATTATTTGTGATTAATGAATATTAATATTTATTTATTATTTTTTAGTATTATTTAATTAATTAATAATTATTTTATTATTTATTTGCTTACTAACACGAGTATACATGATACTTACTCATGTTTACCTGTGTACGTATATAGTATAATTATATTATTATTTTGTCATTAGTGTATTATTTATATTTATGATTATGTGTTTATTATTTATCTAATTATCCATGAGTGTAGTTTCTTGTATATTTATTATTTATTATCTAGTATTATTATGTCTCGATTTACGTACCAAGTGTTTAATTATAAGTTTGTTAGCATTGTTTCCTTTATTTGGATGCATTGATGACATGAGCACACACCACGAGCATGCATCATATAGGGACATTAATGTTTACTTAGCGTACTTAGAAGTGGGTTCCGATGTAGGCTTCGGAGTCCGAGCTCGCCGTAGATGTGCAAATACGCTTAGAGCTTGGAACACAGGTCCGTAGGACTCTCTCCCTCTCTGCTTGACTCCTTGCGTGTATGGTTTAATCGTATTTTATACGTAGGAGACATCGGTGGAGTTTTATCGGATCCCTTCGATGTCGGGTCATTTAGCTGTGTTTTATATGCAAGTTTAATAAAACTACAAGGATGAGATCCCTTGTTGGTTTTCGAACTTTAGCTCCAGAAATCTATTATACAAGCCTCATCCCTAAGCCTATTATATAAGTACGCGATGTTTTACGGATTTTACGAATAAGAGAATGAGCGGTACAGAGATATGTATGGATCGTGCTAGTACTTCTTCAAACCATGAGGTAGTGCGGGTGTATGATGGTACTGCGTAATGTAGCGCATTTCCGAAATATGTGGCACTAACTAAATTGTTCCTTTTGCCATTTGAGTACAGTGGCGGGTGATATGGAAGGTGTGAGGGCGTAAGCGTTGAATGTATGTATGATTATGATTATGAGCCGTGCATGCGAGCTGGCATTTGTTTAAGTATGTTTGCTTACTACCCTGTGTGAGGCATTCTTGAAGTTTCATATGTTTTCGTGGGTAATGGAATACCCATTTGCCAGCTTGTATTAGTTATTTTTCGGACCAGTAACATTCATTACTAACGGTCTTCTTATAATATATGTAGGTCTCGCAAAACATGTATCGACTTCGACGGAAGGACAGATAAATGCTACACACACTTGAGCTCAACCTAAGATTTTCTTTCTTGCATTTATTTATATTTGAGGTATTTTGATGTTTATTTGACAATGTCTTCCATTCTTATGACACCAAGAGGGTTATTTCGATCTAGTTGATCGATCGAGTCATACCGACCGACAGCTTTAAACATGACTCGACTCGATCGTAGCATTTCTGATTCGGTTCTTAAGTGAACTCAAATCGGGGTGTTACAACATTTATCTATATTTGATGAATTTTAATGTTTATTTGACAATGTCTTCCATTCTCATGACACGAAGAGGGTTATTTCGATCTATTTTATGGATCGAGTCTCACTGACTAATAATATTAAACATGTCTTGACTCGATTGTAACATTTCTGATCCGGTTCTTAAGTGAACCGAAATCGGGGTGTTACAATGCTAGTACTCCTTCAAACCATGAGGTAGTGCGGGTGTATGATGGTAGTGCGTAATGTAGCGCATTTCCGGAATATGTGGCACTAACTTAATTGTTCATTTTGCCATTTTAGTACAGTGGTGGGTGATATGGAAGGTGTGAGGGCGTAAGCGCTGTATGTATGTATGTATGATTATGATTATGAGCCGTGCATGCAAGCCGGAATTTGTTTAAGTATGTTTGCTTACTGCCCAGTGTGAGGAATTTTTGAAATTTCATATATTTTCATGGGTAATGGAATACCCATTTGCCAGATTGTATTAGTTATTTTCGGACCAGTAACATTCGTTACTGACGGTTTTCTTATAATATATGTAGGTCTCGCAAAACATGTATCGACTTCGACGGAAGGACAGATAAATGCTACACACACTTGAGCTCAACCTAAGATTTTCTTTCTTGCATTTATTTATATTTGAGGTATTTTGATGTTTATTTGACGATGTCTTCCATTCTTATGACACCAAGAGGGTTATTTCGATCTAGTTGATCGATCGAGTCATACCGACCGACAGCTTTAAACATGACTCGACTCGATCGTAGCATTTCTTATTCGGTTCTTAAGTGAACCGAAATCGGGGTGTTACACCTATAGTGGGTCCCTCTAGACCACGAGTTGTCAGAAGTTTATATCATGCCACGTGGCAAGATCCGAGTTGTCCACGTTTACCCTAATTTCACTATGTTATTTTCCCAATGTAGATCTTCTATGATTTTACTATGTTAATGATGCCGCCGCCACTTCGTCTCACCACAAGCAAGTCTCCCGCTTCGCGGCCAGCTTTCCAGTTGTACCTCTCACCACCATTGGCGCCATCACAATCGCTGCCTACGATAGAGTTTGAGCTGGTCTATGTGGAGTTGCCACCATTTTGGGCTATTTTCCGGTGTCGACGAGCCACTATTTCCTGATCTGACCACCCTGATGGATTCCTTTCATCTAGATCTACATTTTACGACCACCCATGACCATCGTCGTGGCCGTGATTGCCGCCAGCGATGCCGCCGCCCACAATGACGACTTTCTACTTTTACTGCCGATTTTTGGCTAGCCCGTGGCCGGACTCTGCCAGTTGTCACCACCAGCACCTCTGCCATCACGCCCACGGGCAATCCTGATCGGCGGCGACCCTAGCCGCAACGCAATCAGCCTTTTCCGGCGATGGGCACCGCTGGCCCCATTCAACCCATTTACCTGCTACCGGTGTTAGGTTCCATCTGCCCGTTTCGCATCCACCTGTCCACATCACATCCGCCTAGTCATTCCCTAGGCCGCCAGACTATGTCCATGTTCTTGTCCATCAACTTACTTGACCGAACCCAGTATTTGGTTCAGTCCATCCGGTTTGGTCTAGTTTAGCATGGTTCATCTTGTATTTAGACGTTTCTCGACTGTTTTTGGTAATTCGAGAATCCTTACATTAGTTTAGATGCATATTCACATTGTTTAGCATGTTCGAATGTTATGAGTATTATGCTTTATTTATTCAATTATTATTTAATTAATTATTTAATTATTTAATTAGTCATATGCTTGCTCATATGAGTATATATATATAATATTTACTCGTGTTTAGCCGTGTATTTATATACTATGATTATATTATTATTTTATTATTAGAGTATTATATATGCTCATATTTTTATTATTTATGTAATTATGTATGAGTGCATTCCTTGATTAATTATAAATTAATTAATTATTATTATTATATCTTGATTTGCTTGCCACTTATTTATTTTTAGGGTTGTTAGCATTGTTTTATTTTTTTATGTATTGATGATATGAGCACACACCACAAGCATGCATCATATAGAGACATTAGTATTTTATCTAGCAATGGGTTTCGATGTGGGTTACGCTGGTTGAACTCATCAACTTAAGACGTAGGGCTCCACTCATCTAAAATAGTTTTCCGTGTCATTCTTAGTATATCAGTCAACCTTCCAGGTCTTTATAAATATTTGAAATGTTGTATTTTCCCTTTTGGTAGCCCTGGTCGGCCTGAGCCCAGATTCGACCACCATGCACCGAGTGCAACCGGGGTGAAGGAATTAACTCAGTCTGACCCGGAGCTGCACCCTTTAAAATTACTATGTGGAAGTCTTGGTCAATCAGAGTATGTGACCACCATGCGCTAGAACGCAACCGCGGTCAACTCAATTAGACGTAGGGCAATACACCCTAAAAGATTGAATACCGTCTCCCATGCCGAAAGTGGTGACAAGGCGCAGTGGTGTAAGAAGGCTCATTATGCATTTGTGATACCGAGAGGGTGAGTCAATGGAAAATATTAGTAACTACAGGTCATGGGCCACATAGCGTGTGTGCCCATGCATGGGATGGTAGCTGGATGGGGTGGCCACCCCTCCTAACATAATTGGAGCTCAGGATAGGCTCATAATTACTAAAAGACTTGTGAAACGATAATCGGGTTTATATTGACTTGTTTAATTTAGTTATGCGACTTAGTAATTTTATCACTAACGTGGAATTGCCTCCACCGATGAGCAGCTTTGGACTGAAGAATAAAATTATGGTTGGTGGTTCTTTTACCAACTCAGGCTGGGTGGATGGATAATAAATTGGACTTCCTTTTATTCTCTTGTGTTATAAATGTGACTGTAGGAAACGGTCCGAGATTGTGAGACAGTTATTTTATATATTGTCATATGCTATCAAAAACATGATTTTTTTTATGAGTTATAAATTCTAGACTTATTTGGCATGTTTACATGATTTATCTTTATAAAAATGTGATGTGTTAAGTATTACCCTCATACATCGCACTACCACAGGCTTTGAAGGAGTACGAGTGCGGTCCATACATATCATCATACCACTCACTCACTTATTCGTGAAATCCATAAAAATGCACTTACTTATGTAAATGGTTTAGAGAAGAGGCTTGTATCATACATATCTAGAGCTTTAGTTCGAAAACCTACAAGTGATCTCATCCTTTTAGTTTGATTAAACATGTGTAGAAAACACGACTAAATGGCTAGATGTTGGAGGGATTCGATAAAACACCGTCGATGCCGTCCAATGGCAAAAACTCTATAAAACACAACACGCAGGGAGTCATGCATAGATCAATAAAAGGGGGAGTCCTACAAATTTGTGTTCTAAGCTCCAAGTGCATTGGCACTTCTACAGCGAGCTCGGACTCTGTAACCTACATCGAAACCTAGTGATAAGTAACATATCGATGTCTCTATATGACGCATGTTCGTGGTGTGTACTCATATCATCAATACATTCTAATAAAGAAAACAGTGCTAACAAGCATACAACTAAACACCCGGCATGTAAATTGAGGCATAATAATAAAAAATAAAAATAAATAAATAACAAAAATAAATTTTCTCATAGATAATTAGGTAAATAATAAATAAATGAACATAATTAATACTCTAATAATAAAATAATAATATACTATATAAATACACGGTTAAACAGGAGTAAATATCACATATACTCGTGTTGGTAAATATATAAATAATTAAATAAAAAATAATTAATTAATTAAATCATTCGATCAATAAAGAAATATAGGACTAATATTAATTAATTTTAAAGAATTTTAATATAAATATTAAGTATACGAACATACTCTCAAATACGTATAAATAATAACACGAGTAAGAAATAATTAATAATGGATCAATTGAGTAAATGAAATATGATAAACATAAACAAAAATAATATCTATTAATAAATACATTATCAATAACAATAATTAGTCACATAGTCATTCATCATATTCAACAGATATATAAATGATAAGAAATGAATAATCATGAATAAATAAAAAAATAAAAAAATTAATAAACAAAGAAAAATACTCGTAACATCAAAATATGCTAAACAATGTGAATATGCATCTAAACTACTGTAGGGGTTCTCGAATTACAAAAAACTATATATAAACGGCAAAAAACAGGCTGGACCAGACTGAATAGAGCTAAACTAGACCGAGTCGAATGGGTTGCAGCAACTTGGTCTGTGGGTTAACTAGAAAATGGGCTGGATTGACTCGGCTAACATGAATAGGACATTTGGGCATGGGACAGGCTCGAACTGGCAGACTTGACATGGCACGTGCAAATAGGCAGGAAGGGCAGCCGTTGCCCGTTGCAGGAAAAAATCGACAGCAGCACGGCGGAGGCTACCGTGTATCGAGATCGACGGAGGGGCGAACGGGAAACGTAATCATGATGGTGATTGGCAAGGTCCAGCTGTCAGCTGGATGGAAAACCGCTAGAAAGTGGCGGTGTTGCCGCCGGATGGGGTAACGTTGCCAGTGGCAATCGTGACCATGGCATGGTCCTGATTGGTCTTAAAAAGAATGGCCATAGAGTGAGGAAGCAATTTGGGCTGATGGTTAGCAATGTCCGGCTGATGGCTGGCCAAAAAATGGCCAAAAAGGTTCGAAAACGCTATCGGACAAGTACTAGTCGCCGAGGGCTATCGCGGCTACAAAAGAGGATGGTGTCAGTCTCAAATGGAAGATCTCAGCAAGGGGAAGTTGTCAGGGTGATCAGCTTCATCAGAGGAGACTCACCGATTACGGAATGTTGCACAAATTGGTGGCAGCGACAGCAAAAATTGATAGGAAAAATCGCATCGTCGGTGGCAACAGTGGTGGCACTAGTGGTTATGGTGGGTATGGATTGATAGCTGGCACGAGGTGGTCACATCTATACCAATTTGATTGCCGTAGGAGGGGTGAGGTCTCGCCGGCAGTGCGCCAAAGTGGTCACAGCTATCAGGTGTAAAAGTCCAAAAATCAAGAAAAATCTAAGAAACATAAATGGGTTGGTGGACAGCTCAGATATGGAACTGCCACGTGGCACGGTTTGGCCATCCAACAACTCGTGGCATAGTGGGGCCCACCTATGGATATATGCAATATATATATGGACGAAAAGCTCAAATCGAGACTATCTAAAGTTGAAACTGACTTGTGTCATAAAAGTGACTCTATAGGCAAAAATCAAGGCGAGATAGCTAAATGAGGCTCAAACCCTTAACTAAAACGACTGACAATATACGACTCAATCAAGTTAGGCCCACAGGGATAGAATTCGGTACTTCAAAATCCCTATGATGCATGTAAATGAGATACCCTAAAAATCCCAAACAGATACTAAATGCTCCAGCGGCCTAGATATATGTCTAAAACCCTGGGTAATCATAAAAATCATATATATATCACGCATATACAATCATAACTCACGCTATGTTGTAGCCTAACTCAAGCAATCATCTCCATGTTGGGCATACTCGGCCACCATGACATGCTCATATGGCCATCTCGGCCCCATACTCATTGCCTAAAAATTGGTATGCCCTAAGCTAGTTCAAACTGACTCGAGACTGGCCCGAACTAGGTAAAACAAAAATTAGGTAAAACCCTAACCAAAAATTGGGGTTTTATAACCTCTCCACCCTATAAAAATTTCGTCCTCAAAATTTCTCACTTCAACTGCAATCAAAAGATTCAACTAAAGATGCCATTGAGCTGGCAAAAGTAAAGTTGTTGAGCTATACCTAGGATGGTAGCTCGCTCTCAAAGGCTAACTAAAATAGAGCAACATGAAGCTGAAATACTGAACAGTGACAATGATCGCTAGCTCCTTACTAATTTAGCTCAACAGGACCATACATGGTCACATCATCTGGCTAAGTATGCCATATATGGTGGAATCATCTAGCTAGACTAACCATACTTGCTAGAATTATATGGTTGGACTGACCATATATCTCGGAATCATTTGATTGGACTAGCTCCTAGTATCACTGTCAGCAATGGGGACTGAAAAAAGGCTAACTTCGTCCCTGAGGGCCAACTGGGTGGTCAAACAGGCACTCTAGAGTATTGTAAGATACTACTCATAACTACATCCGAATAAACTATGGTAGGGAGAGGTATGTTGACTAACCTCTACCCATGTCTTCCTAATCCTCATCAATATCATAGGTTAACTACGTGTACCCTCAGAGCACTATACTTGGGTTTCCTATAAGTCCTACTAGCATATGGTAGACATAGGTTTCAAGGGTGTGTGCTAGTAAGTTGTTCGACTCACTATTGCCAATGTAGGAAAAACTATCAGATGCCCTTATAAAAGGAACTGGATCGCTCACCTGGCCCTACCTAACTTAGTTCCAAGTCTAGTATTTCACTTTGTTCTATAATGGAACAAGGATAGCTACTATGACTCTGGTGGCTGTCTACACAACCACTAACAACTACTGAAGGGAACTCTCTGTGACAAAATGATGGCAACAACACTTGTACATGTTTAGCGTGTCTCAAGTAGTATGAAAGCATACTCTCCATTGAACTGTGAAGTCTGCATCTGGTCGGTGGTACATGCATTGGTTAATGTCTGCTCCTCTCTACCATCTGGAAAACAGATAGTGGGACTGATATATCTTGAAAGGTAAGCGTAAAAATAATAGGTGAAGGCTCAGCTCTGTCTGACATCTCTTGTCACATAGAAAGAGACTAGTTCTCTTGTGAAAAACTAGTTTCACTCTTCGAGGACTCTAACTAGTATGTGTTTCCTCATGTGATTTGACATCAGGTTTATTAGAAGAGTGCACTAGTATGTACATCACTCTATCTGTGGTGGTGTGAGTATCTTCGTTTGAGTCATAACGGAAATGGAAATACTCTATATAGGATACTTGGTGGCTCAAAAATATAGGTAGGTCCATGGATAAGTCTCTAAGATCATCACAACTAGACTCCGCCACACGTGGCCAGCCTATAGAATGACCAATCAATGACGAGCCTAAGAGATGGCTCCCAAGCAGCTCTAGTTCAATCAGCTGACAATAAGCATGTGTTTCTTGATACCGTACTAGTCATGCACTTCCAAATGGATGAGACGCAAATGACCCAATGAACCATTATCTCTCGTTAAGTCTACAGGGACTCATAGTGAGGTTTGACACGTGTCTCGTCCGCTCTTTAGTGGAGTGTGTCCACCGTCCCTTACCGATTTATAGCACTAATTGTGACTCATATGACTACTACCCCTGTGGTAGACTCTCAAGCAAAGTCATAAGTCAAGATGAGCATACATTGGTGTCTTTCTAACTGGTCAGCATGATCTGGTTTGACGAAGTCCTTGTTTGCATCGCTCCCAAGCTTGGTTGAAGTTGTCTCCTCCAGACTCGTCTGTCATTGGCTACCTACACTATAAGTCCTAAACAGTAAAGACTAAATCCTATGTCTCAAGGTAAGAACTTAATCATGCTAGGGAAGTATAAGGAAATCACTGTCTCCCTAATGGACACTCCCTCACTAAGCCCAATATCTATGCCAAAATTCTAACACGAGTCAAACATCTCTCTCTCTGGCTAGGCCAAATTCTAAATGAGTTAAACTATGTATCTGATCATCCGCTAACCGTCTAGTTTGTGTAACCCTGGCTATGGGTCACACGTATGCTATCATACTAACTGAACAATCTGATCATAGTGGTCATCCCATCTAGAGGTCATACTACCCTGTTCTCTAACTTTGTCCATATGCATCAATATGAGACAGTCACTAACACTATCTTGTAATATACATCTAACCGAAGGATGCTAGGTCAAGGCAATGGTATCCAAGATGGCTGGTGAAGTCAATCATGTGGAAATCTATGACTCAATAAAGGTGGTCCCACAGGGGCACAATTCGGTGATCTAAAATCCCTATGATGAATGTAAATCAGATACCTTGAAAATCTTGAACGCCTATTAATCGCTACAGCAGCTAGAATCTTGGCCTAACACTCTAGCTAACTTTATCATATATATACCACATGTATACACTAATAACTCACGCTCTGTTGTAGCCTAACTCAAGTAGTCATCTACATGTCAAGCATACTCGACTACAATAACATGCTCATATGGCCATCTAGGCCCATACTCATGGTCTAAAAATTGTTATGGCCCAAGCTCGCTTGAACCGACTCGAGACTAACTCGCACTGGGAAAACTAAAATCAGGTAAAATCCTAACGTACAGTGCTTACGCCCTTACATCCTCCATATTACACCCGCCATGGTACTCGAGTGGGAAAAAGAATGGTTATGTGAGTGCAACAAATTCTGGAAATGTGTTACGTTACGCACTCCCCTCATAGACCGCAATACCTTAGGGTTTGAATTAGTACTAGTGCGGTCCATACATATCTCCATACCGCTCACTCTATTATTCATGAAATCCGTAAAAATGCCCACACTTATATAAAAAGTTAAGGGAAGTGGCTTGTATCATATATTTATGGACCTTCTGTTCGAAAATTAACAAGACATCTCATCCTTTCAGTTTTATTAAACATGTGTAGAAAATAAATCTAAATGGCCCAACATCGAAGGGATCCGATAAAACACAGCCAATGTTGTCCTACAACTAAAACTTGATTAAACTCGACACACATCAAGTAAAACAAAGATGAAGAAAAAGGACAGCCCTACAGACCTGTGGTCCAAGCTCCAAGTACATTGACACTTCAACGGAGAGCTCGGATTTCGTAAACATGAACACAAATAATATCTATGAATAAATACATTATCAATAACAATAATTAGTCACCTAATCATTCATGATATTCAAAAAATATATAAATAATAATAAATGATTAACCATGAATAAAGGAAATACTCATAACCTCCAAACATGCTAAATAATGTGAATATGTAACACCCCGATCCGGTTTACTATCAACCCGGATCGGAACCGTTACAAAGGATCGACTACTCGTAAACCGATTAGTTTGGTTGACCCAAAACCTAAACATCTACAATATAACCCTCTCGACGTCTCGAGATGGAGTACGTCGCTAATGCGCAAACAATGTATGAATGAAATGAAAACCCTAGCAGGACGCTACGTGAATGTCATGACAACTACCACATCAAAAATAATTAAAAACAACAATGAAATTTACGAAAAATCGTGGAATAAAATGGACAGAGTCTCCCCTAAAAGTCCAATAAGGGGATGACCTGTTAAAAACAACACAGTATAATAAATATATGAAAACGATAATTTACACCACAATAGATCCAAAACATAACTATACGTTGCAATAGGGTCTAGCTCTACCTGCAAACCTTGCTCATTATTTTTTGCTCATTTGCATCTTAGCATAGCAAAATCTTGCTTATCATTTATAGAACTTCTTTCATGACATTTCTAAGCTTTTCTAAGACAAGTTCAAATAATTCTAAAACAAGGCATACAAGCCTCACACATCCATGCACATATGTACGCAATTTATAAATCACAAGCATCATTCCACCTACATCGTTTCTTACGCAAAAGTTGGCGTGACCAGGCATGTGTGTGCAATGCAATCACTAATCCAGCGTCAAGGTCACAATACTCCAGTCATCTTCCTCACCTACATATATATAGAAAAGCATCACCAATGACTGTCAGTGGTCCGGAAATAACTAATATCAAACTGGAACATGAGAGCAGAATCTCATGGAAAGCAAGCAATCATATATCTTCCTCAAGAACACTCATAAGGGCATTTACAAAGGAACCATTGAGCAGCTGCCTCAACAGCATCCCGATCTAGTTGCTCCTGGGCCGTTCTCGGCATTTCTTTTCTAATCTCATTCTCGTAAAACCTTTATCCTAAGCCCTCTCCGAACCTCCATATTTCTCCTGGCCTTGAGCACGTAGGCCGAGTACTCTCAGGCATGCGCCTTCAATACCCTTTGAACCACTAGTCTGGACAAGCACTGTACTTAACA
>JAVDBV010089105.1:651-13075 GCA_032619315.1 Piper longum | reverse complement strand
ATATTTTCATGGGTAATGGAATACCCATTTGCCAGATTGTATTAGTTATTTTTCGGACCAGTAACATTCGTTACTGACGGTTTTCTTATAATATATGTAGGTCTCGCAAATCCTGTATCGACTTCGGCGGAAGGACAGATAAATGCTACACACACTTGAGCTCAACCTAAGATTTTCTTTCTTGCATTTATTTATATTTGATGTATTTTGATGTATCTTTCATTCTCATGATACCAAGAGGGTTGTTTCGATCTATTTGATCAATCGAGTCGTATCGACTATCAGCTTTAAACATGACTCGACTTGATCACAACATTTCTGATTCGGTTCTTAAGTGAACCTAAATCGGGGTGTTACAGTTAGTAACTTGCAACCACAATTTGTGATGATTTCGACGAGAACAATAACAATAGATTGTCTTGAAATTTATGAAAAGGAGAAAAAAATGTGTTTCACATGTTAGAAAAGGTTAAGATTCAAATTAGTTTTACCAGTGAAATTTGGACATCTTCACAAAATATTGTTTATATTTTTTTGACAGCTCCTTTTATTGATGAAAATTAAAAATTGCAAAAAAAAGTATTGAATTTTGTCGAAGTTGAAAATTGACATACTTGAGAATGTATAGCTAATTGTCTTATTAGTAAAATTTGTGATTAACTTGATAAAAAAGTTTTTACGGTTGCATTTGATAATGCAAGTGCAAATGATATGACTGCCAAATAAATGAAGTCATTTTTTTTAAGTAGAAATCCAAATCTTACAAGTGATTATTTTCAGGTGAGATTTTGTGTTTATATTTTGAACTTAATTGTTCAAGATGGGTTGAATGAGGTTGCTAAGTCTATGGAGAAGGTTTGTGAACGTGTGAATATATTAAAGGTTGAATTATGAAGAGTGATTGTTTCTACAAATATGCAAGTCAGTTGGATGCACCTAAACATTCTTTAGTGCTTGCTAAGAAAACTAGGTGGAATTCTACTTATAAAATGATTAGTGTGGCTTTAGATTTCAAAGATGTTTTTGAATATTATAGTTGCTTTGATGTGAATTTCATGTGTCCTTTTGAGGATGAATTTGGCTCCATTTTATGAGTTAACCGAAATTTTTTCCGGCACTAAGTATCCTACATCAAATTTTTTTTCAACATGATTTGTGAGCTCAAGCTTCAATTGATGGAATGATGTAGTAATGAATCATATTTGATGTCATCAATGGGAAATGCAATGTTGGAAAAGTTTGATAAATATTAGAAGAAGCAAATATGTTATTGGTGGTTACTTTGATTTTGAACCCTAGATAAAAAATGACTTTTGTTCTATACTATTTTCAAGCGACTCACTAGGAAGAGGGAAATGATACAGTCACAAAAGTGAAACAATATTTAACAAACATGTATAATGTTTATTTAAGTGTTGAGAAGTCTATAGGTAGATGTGCGTCAAACAAGCCCATTATTAGAATTGAAAGTTAATCAAATATTCGTCCTATTGGACGCTTAAAAGGAGATTGCAAAGAGTAAACAATTTGATTATGAAATGTTCATCAAAAAAGCCAACACGAACTGATTTGGAGAATTATTTAGATGAATCAACTATTTCTTTTGTGGTTGGAGTAGATGAGCAATTTGATATATTATCATGGTGAAAATTGAACATAGTAAAATATCCTATTTTGGAAAAAATTACTCAAGATGTTCTAGCCATTCCTATGTCAACCATCGCCTCCAAAAATCCATTTAATATTGGAGAACAAATAATTCGCTCAACTAGAAATAGTTTGAGCCCAAAAACACTTGAAGCTTTGATATGTGATCAAAATTGGTTGATGAGTGAATATGAAGGTAATCTATATTTTATATCTATGTATTTTTTATTTTTGATATATTTTTTAACATATATATTTTTCTCTTACTATATTTTTAGTTGTAGGGAAACAATGGAGTTTTATCAAATTTATTTGAAACAATGAACATAGAAAAATGGGAAGATATTGATGATAATATTAATGAAGATAATATTCCAACATCTTCATGTCTATAATCACCGCTAGTATCTTCTCCACCTTTGTGTGACTTTATTAGTTGGTTTGGAATTACTATGTTTGTGTGATTTTATTAGCGGTTTGGAATTACTATGTTTGTGTGACTTTATCGAATGGTTTCTTCCTTAATGACTTCTTATTTAACTTATTTTAAAAGTGGTTTGATATGATTATTAATGCGAATATATTTTTCTAAATTCTTAAATATAAGAATAGTTTTTTATCCTTTTTTATGAATGTCATTTTTGGTTATTTTAGGCATTAAATATCAATTTTATTGTATATTATATTTTATAATTTTTATAAATATAATATTAGCATTAAAAATGTTAAGTAAATTATTTTATTAATATAAATATCGAACATTCGGTCGGTCATTCGATCGGACAAAAAAATATCCATATTTAATTTGTTTTAATTCAGTCAAATTCAGGAGGATATACTTCAGACGTCGATCGGACACGGACATTCGGAAGTCCATACCCACCCCTATAAAGGGGGGGGGGGGGTAATTGCAAAATTCATGTCTACTCAGCAATCATTTTGAAGGATGATTTTTTAAAATTTTCTTGTTATTTATATCTATTTTTTCTGACCAAACAGTCACAATATTTGTTTACCTCCTCCCTTAGTATTGCTTATGGTTAAGTGCATAAGTTTTTCATTTTGGTCGACACAACAGCATTATGCAGTAAAACGAGCCGCAATAGCGTTGACAACAATAATCAAATATCACTTATCGCGGGAAAAGTTAGCCGTTGGGCTTTAAAGTTGACCTATCTATAGAATTTTTTCCCTAAATCTGAAGATTTTGATTGTATGAACTAAAGTTTGGAGTTATCTTTATGCTATACATAAACATTTTGTTTTCTCGGCAATTTCATCCACTCACTCTTGTCCACCGTTCTTACTCCCCCTTAATGATGATGCGTACCTATCCATCGAATTTTATCAAATATTGTCGAAATCATATTTAGTATTTAATCTAAACTTATAAACTAAACACAGCCATTTATCACTCACCTTTCTACCATCTAGTCTCTACTAAAGAAAAAACTAAACCTGACTATTTATGATAAATGGAAAGGTTTGAATATTTAACTATTCAAGTTATATAGAAATAATATATGTTCTAAAAGTTAAATCAAAATATTAAAACTGAAATTAAATAAAATATTTTTTTTAAAAAAATCGATATTTGGTAATTTTTAATAAATATTAATTTTAAAAGTTAATAAAATATTTATCTTTATAATTAAAATTAGTAATTTAAGGATTGAACATTAGGAACCGAATACCTGACTATTTATAGTAAGGTACAATGTAATAAACTTCAAATTAGTCCCCTACCAAATACGTCCTTTGGTAAGATTCGATATATTAATAGGTATGTACCTATAGTGATTATTTATTTTAATTTAGTTAACCACCGTTGTAGGGATAACTTAGGTTGATTACTTTGTACTTACGGTGGAGGCATGCGCGAATGTCCAAATTACTGAATCCGATCAAAGTCTGAAGTATGTTCAACTGAATTTAACCGAATTAAAACAAATAAAAATAGACATTTCTTTGTCTGATCAAATGACCGATTGAGCGTCCAATATTTTATATCAATAATATAATGCATTCAACATTTGTAAAGCTAATATTATATTTTATGAAAATTTCAAAACATAATATACAATAAAATTAATTAAATTTATATATAAAATTAATATTTAATATTTAAAATACTAAAAAATGACTTACATAGAAAAGAGATTAAAAATATTCTTATATTTAATAATTTAAAACAATACATCATATTAATAATCAATATTGCAGAAAAAGGAACAAGTCCAGAGAAAATCTTCCATCTAAGCTGCATCTATAAAACTAGATACAAGTCCACTGATAAATGCTCCAAAATAATCTTCCACGATTTAAATCCACATACTTCCTTCCTTTTTCCCGGACTAGAAGATACTAAAATAATTCCTTAATTTCGAGTTTTTGGCAGCATGGTCTAACTCAGCAACTGCACAAAAAAAAAAAAAAAACTAAGAGAGAGCATAATTTGACAAAACTATAAAGCAAATAAAAGTTTACCATCCGGAAGAAGGCAAGCAATCGGCCCATGTTCATCATTGCTGGTGCTATACGCGGCAAGCCGAAGTCTTCTTTAACTTGTATTTTCCCTAAGAAACGTCTGATGAGGTTTTCGCTTTATTATCTCCATTTTTATCTACACCCGCAGCCCACCGCCCCTTTTCTCCCGGTCAGCTGTCTTATTCGAAGAATCATGCTTTCCCACTTGGTCAAACCTTAAGGAACCACTCTTTGCACCACAATCAGGCTGGGATTGCTTCTTCTTACGAGTACCATTTAACGCTATCCTTTTTCACCACCGGCAATGGACTCGGTCTACCCTAAACACAAGTCTAAACCCAGCTCTACTATGCATAAAAAACATAGAACTTGAAACAACAACAAAAGTGATAGAAAGAATCAAACAGCAACAATCCGTACTTCAATCTTAGCCGGTTCCACTTGATGACCACCTTCCGAGCTCAAAACACGTGCAATATCGCCCAGACAAGACCCGCGCGCAACAATCAGAACCACGAACAACAAACCAACTAATCTGCCGCTACTTATCCCCTCGCTAGAACCCACCCCACCCCGCCAAAACACTCATCTTTCCGACGCCATGTTATTATCACACCCCCACAAACCATCTTCACCACAAAATCAACAAGAAAAACTCACAATTAGTACCAAAAAATAGGGGGGGAAAAATCAGAGGACCAACAAAGCTCCACCAAATCGTCAAATTTTGAGCTCACATAAAGAAAGAACTTACACTAGGTGAAGATTTTATCGGCGGATTGTCGACTTGAGTATGCGGTGTGCAGGGCGAAGGAGGGTCCGCATGCAATGCATAGGGTAGTAAAGGGTGGGTCCGTAGGCAACACTCAGGACGACAGGGGGGGGTATGCAGGCAACGTGCAAGGCGGCGGAGGGCAACGGAGGGGGTCTGTAGGCGGCAACAGAGGGGATACTTATGGAGCACACATTATATGATGGATATGAGATAATGTGCAACTACATAGAGAATCGTAAAGACATTGTGTTATGCTAAGAGGCACGAGAAGTTCGAATAGAATTGTAAAAAACGATGAATATTTAGTGTTGTGACTCTTCGTATTGACGGGGCTGGTTTTCATTGTCTATAAATATATAATTATATTGCGAGTGAAATAGAGGAGAATTGAAGAGAGTACATAATTGAAAGTGTTGTTTTCAAATTGTGAATTGTGAGTTTTCAATTGGTTGTATATCCTATTTGGAAATTGTGATGTATTTCTAATTGGAGTGTGTTCTAGTTAGAGATTGAGTGTTGTTAGAGATTGTAAGTTGTCTCTAATTAGAGAGTGTGAGGATTTCACAATTTGAGTGTTTGTGTACTTATTATTGACAATAGTGAATGGTTTGTGATTTTTAATATATTTTTAGATTCACAAAATTATTGTGTACTTATTGAATATTATTCAGTACTTGTTAAAGCATATCAAGGAGTTCAGAGATTTTTAGGTGTTAAAATCCTAACAAGATGAACACTCTATGAATAGTATTCGTTAGGGTAAGATTTTGATTTCGGATTGTCCATGGCATTGCTTGGGCCTGATGGACAACTCGGACAATGACTTGGTTGGATAAGTTTTATTCGACGAAATTTCAAACGATTGCAGATAATAGCTTGTTCGATGTCCGTCCAATGCCCACCCCTATTAGAGCCAATCCAGGACCATATTAGATTGGGGGTTGGACTAAGACGTGTGTGCTAGCCATAGGCCAAATGCAGGAATTCTAAAGACAAAATTTTTTAAGGTGCGGGGATTGTAATATCCATTAATTTAGTCACACATCTAATTCCTGAGGTAAGATCCGATATTTTCCTCTCTTTTAGCCCATAAAGTCTAATGGTTGGGTAGATTCTCTTTGCTTCAATATGACAACTAACTTGTATACCTAATCAGCAATAGCAAGGACTCCTTCACAAGCACCCGCCAAATGCCACGGAAGTTTGTACTCCAAAGTTTTATGGGCCTCTAACAAGCCTTTCTTCACAAGCACCAACTGTCAAAGATCCTTGCAACCAGCTCCTACCACCTTAGGATCAATGCCACATGAAGCTAGCTTTCCCTTACCAAGCTCACACCTTTAGCCAAGGGAGTCTTTAATCAAAACACCCTCTTTATCTAGGCCAAATGCTCACACACACTTCCAACTCCTTGGGAGTTACAAATCAAGCTCACTAATAACTCTCATAAAGAGTTATTATTTTGAGTAGTTTTAAACATGTTTTAAATATATTTTAAATGCCTTAGCATGATTTTGTATTCAATTTTATTATAAAATAGGGATTTTCGAATAAAAAAATAAATATGAGTTTTTGTTACATCCTGATTTAATTATATTTAATGATAGGTATTTGTAAGGATGAGCTTACTTAAACAAGGTGGAAGTTTGTAAAGAAGTTGTTATGCTTTATTCATGTTGCGGTCCCATGTGGAAGGTGTTAGTGCTTAACCAACAAAGTCGGCCTGATTGTGACATCACACATGGATTATGATGAGTTCAAGTGGATCACTCTGCCAATTTAGGCTAATGCTTGGGATTAAAAGTTAAATTAGAAAGAAAAGCACCTTACAACCTAAGAAAGAAAAAATTCTCAATGAGGATAATGATAACACAAGGATCACGCAAATGACATGAGGGCAAGGAAGTTCCATAGAAGTTGCTAGGAAATTTCCAAGAAAGTTGCCAACCTCGGATTGCTATAATGATCTACTTTCACTCACTTAAAAAGATAAAGCAAGGAATTCCTTAATTCTTATTCTTCCAAAACCTCAATTCTTGAGTTCTTCACCTCATCTAGTTTGAAAGAGTAAGAGAGTCTGAAAGTTTGAGGGGAAGAAACCTCAACAAACCAGATTTGGATTTTCTCATTTCTTCTTCTTCTGATTGTATGGATTTCTTGATATTAATGATGATGTTGTTTAAAACTTTCACGAGGTATACTTATTAATCTGGGATGATCAATGGATTTTATTATATTAATTGGTTCTTAATGCTTCAAAAACCTAACGTTTGCTTGATAAAGAGATTAGTTTTGCCTAAAAATAGGAAAATTGATGATGTCTTGGTTAGAAGTATTTATGATGTTGAAGTAGATTTACATTTGACATCATTGATATCCGTATGGAAGAGTTACCATTAATGCATCTCTTTGCTCTCTTTTTGCACATAAATGTAGTAATTGGATCAATATAGATAGGTTCTAATACACCTGCTACAATTACCTTCGTTTCCTCGGATATCAACCTTAATCGAAGTATAAATTTGTAGAAGTGATTAGGTTTCATTGTATGGTAATAAGGTGAAGTTGAACATCCTAGATCTCTTATTTAATTGAAAGAGCATTGTTGTTTCATTCTCATATTAACATAGAAGACTATTTAATAGTAGTCTTTTCAAGTTGATGCCCTTGACTCGATTGAAAGTAGAGTTAGAATAGGTCTTTTGATTGTTTGTTGCTATTTTTGAAATTGTAAGGTAAAATAAATATTTTTTCAAGAGAATGATCACTAATTTTTTTTGTTACTTGTTCAATGTGTACACTTGTATAAAGTATAAAATATGCAACACTCACACACTTGATCCTTGCCTCACTACAACTCTCTCTTGTGATTTATACAATCAAATTACTAGGAATACAAGCTAATAGGCAAAGCCAATTCTAACACAAGCTTGAGTGTCTAAAATATTTGAGAGAGTTCTAGGTGGTCAATATTATCCATGGTGTGTCAAAACACTCCTCGCAAGGCCATATTTATAGGTTTTTAACCTCTTTCCTAAAATAGTAGCCGATGGGATTCAAATCCCCAAAGTTATTTTTCCAAAGGCTAGTGGGAAACTTTATGTGATGATAAGCTGCCGAATGACCTGCTGAAGTGTCTACCGATCACCCACTTGAACTAGCTACAATCAACGGTTCGTCTTCAACTACTTAAGATGTCTATTGATGTATCCACTCGAGCTGCACAAAACTACTATAACTGCTGATGTGATGATAGGTTTCCGATGCTCTACCGAAGTCTTTCATAACTTCATCTCCCTTTTTTCCTGTTAGGTCCATGTTTTGATGTTTATAAACTTACACATGAAACATAGAGGATGCATGTACATGAATGAGATGTTGACTACTAAACATATTCTTGTAATTCCATCTCTTGTAATTAATTACTTATTGAAATGACAGGGGAAAAATGAATTTGTTGTAATTGATATGTGTCTAGTAGAAGTGTGCTTATATTAGGGGGGAATATGAGTTTATAGAATGTAGTCATCTCTTGAGCATAATATTGTAATCAAGTAATGAGAATGACTAACTCATTCTAGGATGCCAATCCCTTATTGGCTATATTTTGCATTACATAGCATTCCATCATGACATTTTGCATTATTTTGGACAAACCACTCGTGTATGCATGGAAAACTGAAGATGAATGCACACTAAGGGATGAGCTCAAAGACATAAAGAGTGATCAACATAGCAATCTCAAGGAATTCAACATAAAGATTGGCACCAACTATGTCGAGAGTTCACAACACATTGGAGTTGTCTTCATAAAAGGTCTTGATAGAAGTGTATTATCACAAGAGTCTATGCACCATGAAATGAATTTGTCGGTTCATAGGTTTTGACTAAGTCATACAAAATTCCTCCGAGCCATATCTACTTAGATGATTAAAGATTTTATAGATTGAAAGTCATATCAAATGATGGAAAGTCAATAAAAGGAGAAGATTTTTTGGATACAACAATCAAAAGCTCGATCAAAAGCATGATCGAAAAACCGATTGCGTTCAGAAGCATAATCAAAATCCGATCAATGGCGTCCAGATTCTTCATTTTGATGTTGTTTTGTGAGACCCCTAAAATTAGTCCCACATCTAACATCTACTGGCGTAAGATCCTATTTATTATTGAGAATGGATTATAAATCTTTAACTTAGTTAACCATTTTTGAAGAGATGAATTAGGCCCATTATATTGCATTTTGGGCTAGGTCGTTACAAATAGTATTAGAGCAATTTAGTTCTGTGTTAGATGGTGGGTTGGACTAGAGATGTTTGCTATGTTGCTGGTCATGAGCCAAATAAGGACGTGTAGGAATTTTGAGGCAGATCCCTCGACTTAGGCCCACATCTAATACCTACTATGTGTGATTCTATTAATTAGTGACAATGGACTATATATCTTCAATTTGGTTAAGAATTTTTTAAAAGATGACTTAGGCCTCATTGTGTTACACTTTAGGCTGAGCCGTTACAATTTTATTGTTGGCTTGAAAATTCTTCCACCTCTCCCTTCAGGACGTTATATAGAGAGTATGAAACTTATTTTCTCTATAGATAAGTTTAGAACACTTGAAGGAAGAATCAAGAGTGACTTCCTAATCTTCTACATTATTTTACTCTTATATAATTGACTATCTCTATTTATTTTGTTGTGGTTCAAGCAAGTGTGCTTGAAGTGTGTTGGGTTCACTGAAAGAAGCTTGTTGCTTTAAGGGGACTCCCCTCTCCAACATTAAAAGGAAGAAGCTTGTGCTTGTAAATAGAGTCCCCTCTCCAACATCAAAATTAAGAAGTGTGCACTCAAGGGAACTAGTGAATTGTTTCTCTTTCTTGGTTGGAAATAACATAAATAGTATAGTAGATTTGCGAAGCACTTAAAAACTGTTTGTATTTTTATTCATTTAAATACTATTTTTGATTTCTTATCCCAATAGCTTGATATATTCGCCTCAGGTTTTAGAATTAGGAATTGGATTAAGTATACTAATTCAAGTTTGGTTTGAAATAATCGCCCCACTTGAATTAGGTTCTTATTTCAATTCCAAGGAATTATTTATCATCTGCAGAATTCAGCTTGAGGTGTTCTCCTTGTTCCATTTGTGAATTGCTTCTACAATTTACTCTAAAGTTATTTATCATATAATGTCTATGCTAAGTGCTTGTTTTGATTATTTTGAAGAAGCACCTAGTGTAACACCCCAATTTGGCTCAACGACCGGATTGAATCTTAATGTTATAATTCAGAAAGCTATTTGTTGTACTACTAACGCATAAATTTTATGGAAGCGGATCTTAATCCTAAAGGAGGCTTAAAACGGACACCTTACGAGATTTTCATATAATATATATTGATCATAAAACCATTGGCAGGCTCTTACACTCCGAGTTCCGAGAGAGGTAGCACTACCCGCCAACTAAGCGGGTAAATTCACATATGTAATGATCACTCCGAGCTACACAAAGGCAACACCCCCAATGTAACTAAGAGGTTGAGCTTTTCAAATGCGGATGCATGATCTGGTTTTTATACTTAGTTTCAACCTTTGAGTTGGGCAACTTATTATTAGAAGATATCATTCTTGCGGTATGATAAACATTGAGGCATGGTTACCTATCCCACATACCCCGCAAACAGAAATTAAATACACATGGCATCATCGCATGCTAGGGCGTTATACCTTAATACTTAGTCTTTAAGTGGACTCTTCAAATAGTATAAAACGTAAGCTCCTCTGGTCCACGTTCCTCTATCACACACACACACACACACACACACACACACACACACACACACACACACACACAACTACAACCGAATACGTTTTGCGTACCTTACTTACTCTTAGTCAAGTTTAAGGGCTTTGAGGCTTATGCACCTTACTGACAACCATTAGAGTGCCCCAATGTTAAATGTTTGGTTTATCCTTCATCAGTCGTGGATGATATTGGTGAGTTGTATATAGGGTAATGAGAAAGCCTTATTTCTTGAGCTAGCTTTTCGATTAAGAAAGGTCGTGGCACCTATTGGAAGTCCCTTTTGGGTACCCGAATGGCCTAACAATGACATCAGAGCCATGTGGGTTTTGGTGTTTGCCTACACCGATTGTGGAAGTCTCCTTTGTGGGTTCCGCCTGATGATTTAAGTAGAGTTTGCAGGCAATGATAGTTTCGGGGATGCCCGATGTGTGAAGGGAAGTTGTTGGGTTTGTGTCATATCAGTCGTGGATGATGTTGGTGAGTTGTATATAGGGTAATGGGAAAGCTTTATTTCTTGAACTAGCTTTTGGATTAAGAGAGGCTCGTGACACCTATTGCAAGTCCCTTTTAGGGGCCCAAAGGGCCTAATATTAACACTATGCATGACAATAATAAAATAAACCAACAAGGCACACATCATATGCAACATGCCTATCACAACATACAAGATTTTGGGACAACTTCCCCCAACATAATATAGGCATTATGTAACCCGTAGCTCCCAAAATACATAGGTCATATAACGCAATGCATATATCTGATACAACACTCAGCACAGTACATACACATGGTACAATCCCCCGCCATGCAGAATTTTAGGACAACTGCCCACAACATAATATATGCATCACATAACCCGAAGCTCCCTCCCAAAATACATAAGTTATATAACGCAATGCATAGATCTTATACAAAACTCAGCATAGTACATACACATGGTACCATCCCTCGCCATGAGCCTCTCGGTTTGTACACTTCTGCTAGTCATAGACATGAACAAACACCTAAACACATATACGAAAACTGTTAGTAATCTAACAAATTTAATTAACTATCTAAAAATAACTATTGATAGATAATATTGAGAGATGAGTATCTTAATACTCACTAGAATTCATAAAACTTCTAGAATACATTACAAGGCAATAAGCATGGGCCGACACAACTGAATATTTTAAAACACCATGGATCACTCAACAACTTCATACATACATACATACATGCATACTCATGCATATGCCCTCACATCCTTCATATATCGCTCACCAAAGTACTCCTGTAGCCTAGAACAAGGATAGTGCCATGATTTTTAGAAATGCATTTTATTCGCAGTAACTACTTACATTGCACAACTTTAATGTGCAATTGAGTACTTGTAAAGACCCAAAAAAAAACAACAAAACGACGCCGTAAGATCGAACGCTGGAAAATTAATATTTCCATTTAAATTATTTACCCGCCACCCGGTTAATTATTAATTACCCGGTCAAGTATAAGGTATTATTTAACCGGTTAAGTATCGTTTAAACCAATTATGTGAACCATATTGTTTTCCCACTTAATTGGTTAAGTGAACCATTCCATTTAACCGTTCAAACCATTCAGCGAACCATATCCATTACTTAGCTAAGGGAAACACGGTCGAAGTGTGTTTCACATACCCTAGCCATCATTTGTATATAAAAGGAGAAAGGGGGGGGGGGGGGGGGGGGGG
>JAVDBV010089092.1:13405-30773 GCA_032619315.1 Piper longum | reverse complement strand
GTTTATAAGTGGGAATGGACTATAGATCTTTAACTTGGGTTAACCATTTTAAAGAAATGACTTAGGCCCATTACGTTGCACTTTGGGCCGGGTCGTTACAGCTCATCTGCGAATTGATGTTGGGGAGGACCTACTTCATCCTGAGGGATCCTACTAACTCCGCGTTTGAGTTCCTCACACCCGGAGAATGTGGAGGTTTACGAGTACTGTTAAGTACAGCGTATGTCTAAACTTGTGGTTCAAAGGGTACTAAAGGCGACTGTCTGAGAGTACTCGGCCTTCGGCTCAAGGCCAGGAGTATTATGGAGGATGTAGAGGGCTGAGATAAACGAGAACGAGATTTGATGCAAGACTCAATAGATGAGATGACCAAGGAAAGAGAATGAGATGGAAAAAGGACGCTGCCGCTCGAGGGCGACGACTCTCATTTATGCCCTTTGAGAGTTCTTGAGGAAGTATATTATGATTTTCATTCAACAGGAGGGTTAGCTCTCCTATGCCAGTTTGATATTAGTTATTTTCCAGACCGGTAATACTCGTTACTAACGGCTTTTTATAATATATGTAGGTGATGAGTTTGATCGGATGTGCTAGCTTGGACGGAGGAGCAGCGAGGTCTCTTGCACACACACGTGTTTAATGATTGAATATTTAATATTGTGTTTATGATTTTATTATATTGAAATTGATGTGAGAAAATGCAAAGAGATGATGATAAACTGTGATTGAATGTTGACAGGATGATACAATGTGAGTTATGAAGAGGATGTGTAGGTGGGCTCGAGAATGAGTATATAGTAGATTACATTTTATAAATGAAATTGTTGATATGTCCATATATAGTTTATATATTGTTTTGACAGGGTGACCTCTAATCGCACTTTTAGTGGAGACTCTGTTTGTTCTTATTTAGAGTTTCTTCTTGATTTTATTGCATTTGTGTTGATGTGTGTGAATTGATTTTCATGTCATCCATGTAGTAGCATGTCAGGATTTTTGTGCATTCATCTATGTATATAGAAAATCATATTTTCATCTTAAGAGACCGAGAGTAGTTCCGGGTCGGCTTAACCGAATCTAAGAGATTAACAAACGGTTCGGTCATCGATAATATTTTCGGGTCGGTTCACGGGTGAGCTGAGTCGGGGTGTTACAATTTGGGTCACACATATGTATATTTGTGTGATTTCAATAAAATTACTTACCATCCAAACATCATTATAATCTAATAGCTCAAGTTAAATGTATATTATTATTGTAAATGAAAGAAAAAATAATGACTAATTATTTATTTCAAATAGCTAATGATTAATTAATTAATCCATACAACACTCGTCAGAGGTAAACATTACTCTATAAACAAACAAAATAATAATTACCCGCACCAATAACATAGTTACAAAATCGAAATCATACATTAAATCGAATTAAAAGGGAGTCATTAAATTAGACTGATTAATAAAAAATGGATAATAATCGGTTTACCTAAATCAAATAAAATTGATAAGCTATTAGTTATAGAATATGTTATTTTAATATTATTGTATGTATTATATTTTATAATTTTTTTTATATTTTTAGAATTTTTTAAAATTTTTAAAATTAATTATTATTTTTAACTTAAATTAAAATCAAGTAAATTTTTAATTATAAAAATATCATCGGCCAATTCTTTCCCTTGATTCTCTTTTCCTATTCTATTACCCCCGATCTACCCTGTCTTGCCTATTTTTTTAAATTAATTTAAATTGACTGATTCATAAATTAATTTTTACCATTACGGATTTACACGTTGGAAGCAAAGTCCTTGTTGTCCAATTTAAATTTTTGGAAGCATGACCACCGGTCAACGTTTGTAACATAGGAGCGGGATAAACCAATGTGTTTAATCTTACACAATAAGTGTTCAGACACCGCTCTCTTAAACGCCAAATATATGCCCACATGCACATAAATTGCCAAATCATAAGCATTTTTAAATTTCCTTTTAAAATAAATATTTTAAATCTAAACATAAATAAAATTATCCCACCATTTTCTCATCACCAAATATTTTTTTCAATTTTTTCGGAGCAAAATTATTCAGTATTCATATTGCATGGTTAAAGTGGCGTATCTAAAAGACGGCGTTTCCAGAAAAAAATGTTGTATGCTATCATACATAGTACATATAACACATGTTTCATATGTTCGTGGCCACGAACAGACGACACAAGTCGATTGGCGTCTCTTCCCCTGCGATCTCGTCTTGATTGGATTTCTTCCATGGATATCGAATCTGGTATCTTCTAAATCTTCGATTCCTCCAGTTTTTTCCCCCGGCGTTTCGAGTTCTAGGATTGTTTGCTCAGTTTTTGTAGCTTTCTTTTAGGAAAGTTGGAATTGGTCTTGTTGTGCATTTAGAATTCGTTGATGGTTTGTGTCAGGGATATATTTTTTAATTTTATAAAATAATAGCTCTTCGTCTTTTTGAACAGGCAGGAGTGTTGGTGATTTATGTGTTTCTTTCTCTGTCGAGCTAGTGGACATGTTAGTTACTTTTTGAGTAGTTGAAGCTTTCTGTTTGTGATTTTGGGATGCTTTGCAGTTTCGTTTGAAGAGGGATTATTAGGATTAGATGTTATGTGTGTGTGTGTGTTTGTGTTTTCGTTTTTGATTTTTTTTTTTTTTTTTTTTTTTGCTTTGAACTACTGGACGTTGCAGCTGTCTGTGAGTTTGGGGATGTTTTTCTTTAGGGTTTAGGGTCCGTTTGCTTAAATGAAATTTTTTTTTCATAAGATATGGAAATGCAAGGACATGAAAATTTGTAGGATTTCCTTTACTTGTTTGGATAGTACGAAAATAAAATAAATATTTCTTTCCCATATGTATCTCCCAAAATTTCTCCCAATTTTTTTTTGTATTTCACAAGAAAATATTATTTTGTAAAATATGTACATAGATTTGTTTTGACCAAAAATAAAATTTCTTTTGACTAAATTTCGGGACGTTCAAACGTTGGGGAATTTGTGACCTCTAAATTTTACATTTCTTTCATGTAATTGTATGACAACTGTTGAGTGAATAACGTTTGAAGTTTAAAGTTTGTTATGACGTCGTGCGAGTTCGTTATGATGTAGTGTGTATCTCATGGTTGTTAAGATGTTAGTTGGTTGTACATTAGTTTATAGTTGTCCTTTTTGTTCTATGGAACAAACACTTAGTGTAAAACCTATCTTACCTCTAAAGACAAGCTGCACTATATTGAGGAAGACAAACCTACGGTTTCAAGCTCCACCTGAGCTAAGGAGGATGCCCAGGTTCGCTCATGGTTATGGAACAGTATGGAGCCACATGTGGCTTTTGATGTCATGCTTTTACCTTCTGCTTACGCAGTTTTGACTTCTGTGAAGGATACCTATGCGTTGGAGGGCAACATTCAGCGCATCTATGATCTTTGTGGTGAGATTTTTCTCACTAAATAAGATTCTATGCCTCTTCATGAGGTGCATAGCTCTGTTAGGGCGAGGTCGGAAAAGCTGAATTTATATCAGCCCTTTCCTCCCAACTTGGCCACTTGAAAGAAGCAACGTGAGGATCTAATGGTTGTGTCCTCCGTTGTTGCCCTTGGGCCAAGTTATGAATCTGCCAAGAATCAGATCCCCACTGGATATGAGTTGCCTACTCTTAATGCAACATTCTCTCGGCTGTCAAGGATCCCTGCTGAGGTGGATGCTGCATCTGCTGCTCCACCAGTCCTCACTGTTGTCTCCTCTCCTCCCTTTGCTTCATCAAGGGGAAGGGGTAGGGGTCGTGGATCCATTGACAGGGGTGAAGGTCGAAGTAGTGCTCCTCGGTAGATAGATATTGCACCTTCTGCAAAAAGCCAGGTCACCTTGAAGACAAATGCTGGAAGAAGCATGACAGAAATGGATGAATAAGATGGAGAGAATCCGACTGCACCCTATCCAACCAAGCCTAATCAGCTGATGGCCCTTTGTCCACTAACTCCCTCTATATTACTCTCAGCCATTCCGAATTTGAACACTTGCTCAAAATGGCTCATGGAGATGTTGACCTCCCTTCTCCTTCCCTTGCTCCTACAGGTTCCTCCCAGTTCAACTCATCTCTTCAAGGTAAATGGCTTATAGATTCCCGGGCCACTGATCATATGACCTACCATCCAACATTATTTTCTGATTATTCTCCATTCTCTGCTCCCGCTCTTATCAGCCATGCTGATTGAAGACAGACTCCTGCTGTGGGTGTCAAATTCCAATCCAGCCCTTCCTATGAGCCTTCTATCTGTAAAGAAATTATGCTCTAGCAGTAATTATCAGGTTGTCTTCAATAGCAATGGATGTGTGTTTCAGGGGATCAAGAGCGAAAGGGAGGTTGGTCGTGGCTGGAGTGATGGGATGCTCTACTTCCTGTATGTTGGTCAGCCCATTTCCACCAAGAATGCAACTATCTCATCTTCTTCCAACGTTTTTCACTGGCATGTTTGATTGGGTCATCCCTCCTTATCCAAGCTCAAGTTATTGATACCATCCTTATGCCCTATTTCACAACTTCAATGTGAGTCTTGTGAGATGCCTAAACATTGTTGAGTATCTTTCCCTAAGTTTATTATGTCTAGGTCTAATAAATTGTTCAAAACAATCCACTCTGATGTACGGGGACCCTTGTCGGTCGCTAATCTTGGTCATTATAAGTATTATGTATTGTTTGTTGATGACTTTAGTCGTATGTCCTAGATTTATTTAATGAAGGAAAGATGAAGTGTTTTCTAAATTCCTGTTATTTATTAATGAGATTCGGACACAACATTCAATCACTCTCAAAGTTTTTAGACCTGATAATGCAAAGGAATACACCTCTGTTTTTCATAATTACTTTGCTAACAATGGTATTCGTCATGAATCATCTTGAGCCATTCCCCTCAGCAAAATGGTGTTGCTGAGAGGAAGCATAAGCATCTATTAGACGTCACTTGAAGTCTTATGCTCCATATGACTGTTCCAAAATACCTTTGGCCTAAAGCTCTATTTCTACAAGGACCAAACAGACCCTTATGCTAAATTGCAAGTTCTTCATGTTTACTCTTGCTGTTGTTACTGAGTTCTTAGGATTCTGTATTCCTTGATATTTAAAGATGTTTCATTTTATTTTATTTTAATTTTCTTCTTCTGAAAATGGGTGTAGATTATTTTATTTTCTCTAAATAGTTTATTTTAATTGTTGATGCTGGCTCTGTCTAATTATGTAGGATTTTTTTGTTCATTGTAATACTTCATATTCACTCATGACATTCATTCTGGTTTTGCTATAAACTGCCTATGCTTATTATTCAAGTGGTGATTGGCAGTTCTGGAGTTTTTTGGGCATGTGCCATTGATGCAGAGGCTTCCCAGCTCTTCGATGAGGAAGATTGCAGAACTTGTCCAGGTCAAGAATTATGGTGAGAGTCCTGTGGGTGTACTGAATTGGAGTTATGACATGGTTTGATATGATCATGGGGTGGTTTATGTGAATACTGGGTACTCATGAGTTGAAATACACCCTGCAGTGGTTGCATTGTTTTTTTGAATTTACTGATTACAATGAGTCTTTACATTGTAAAATTATTTTTCAATAATATGGATATCTAAGTAACCATTAGGGTGTGATATATTTGCTTTCTTAGCTTACCTGTTGTTTAACATGGCCGCATTTTGATTTGTTATCTGCAATGTCTAAACTTGAAGAGCTTGTTTGAGTTGTTGTTAAGTGAAGTCGTGATGATTCTGTAATAGAAATATGGTGAGCTCTTTAGTATTGTTTCTCTTTGATGGACTTGTAAAACATCATTAGTCCCTACTGGCTTATGATTCATAGTCCTCCAAGAAAAATGGTTTGTTTAATCGGTAAACATTTAAAAGAATGTTGATGCTTTGATGCAGTTGAGTATACGTTCCACTGAATTATGTCAGATTGTATAGTTTGAAAGTTTTGAAGGGCATATTTTTTCAAGTAGACTATTGTCTGTTTCATTTGTCTTAAAATCTTATTAATTTGCCTTGTGTTGTCTGTCATATTGTAGATAACGGTGATTATGTAGTGCGGGAAGGGGAGCACGGTGATGGGGTATATTTCATCTGGGAGGGTGAGGTGGGACTTAATGTGCTCAATAATAAACTGTCTGCCATGAACCATCTTCATACTAGTTTGATAGATATTGTATTTCTATTGTCATTTTGAAGTATGTAAGATATTGTCTAAAATCATGTTCATTTGTGGTTTGTGTCACATATTAGGTGTCTATGATTACAAGAATATACAATTATGATGCAATTTTAAATAAGGCGTATGTATCTGAACATTTTACCTTTTATGTTTACGGATTTGTAGGCAGAAGTTAGTGCCCAGAATAGTGCCCAGGAAAACCATCCTGAACTCCATCTGAAGAAATATGATTATTTTGGCTATAGTATGAATTTTCTCCTTATCTTTTTTTTTTTGTTTTGACCATATAACGCTTCTGCTTTGTGCTTTTTAGTCATGGTCTGTCCTATGCTGATCATACCTTATAATCTAAGAATTACCTGATATTCTTCATCAATTATCTGCACTTTTTAGTTTCTAGACCATAGCTGATAAAAGAACATTTACCAAGTATTTGATCTCTCGAGTTATGTACATTGTTGATGAGTTGGACACCTATTATCTATTGGTGTTGGCTTGTCTTTGCTCAGATTTTACTGGAGAATAATTAATTTTATATTTGTTTTTGCTACCGTGACAAAAATTGCTATTCTTTGATTGTCTTCTTACGGTTTATGAGTTAAATTTTAGTTTTTTCATACTTCTAGGAACTGCTAATTCTCTTCATCAGGCTGATATAGTTGCTTTATCCAAGGTAAATTTCTTACCACTCTCTTTTATGATTTAATTGTTTGATTACCTGCTCAATGAAATGTGTCATCATTAGACCACGCCAAATTTGATGGGTCGAGGGCATGGGTACATGTTCTTAACTTTACTGGTCCACGAGCTATATCCATGGCCAACTTGAATGATCTTCACATCTCCTATTCACTCATTATTAGTCTGTCCAGAACTATCTCCTTTAGTAGTCCTTATCTCTGCACATTTACTGAATCATAAATAGTTTGGATGTAGGTTTTGCTAGATAATGCCTTTGATTTATGTTCCAGCATGCTTCTTGACTGTGTTCTCATTTAAAGTATTTTCTTGATCAGTGCCTACTTTATCTTTAGTTTAATTCCTAATGTGACAGCTCATTTGCCTGGTCTTGTGGTCTGAGCACTGCTCCTTATTGCAACCAAAGTCAATCTGGAATGAAGATGAAACACTAGAAACTCGTTCGTTGGTGGAAAATATATTGCGGTTGGAGCCAATAGAGGTATGCTTATATGTGGTCTGAATTTTTTCTCTTGATATTGAAATGGATGCATTTTTTTCTCTAAGCATTCTGAATTATAGTTTGTTTTTATGAGCATGATATCATGTAAGAAGGGGTCATAGACTGAAAAATTTTAATGAGGCTTCCCTCTGACATTGCTTGTATCCATTTTGTTTCTGAAATAAATTATTCACAATTTTTTATTATAGGATCATTTTTTAAGTTAATGTGTTATTGCAATTCTTGATCTTTATCAACAAAACAACTTATGGTCTTGTCTTAATAAATATCATGTACAGGTGGATCTATTTCGTGGGTTTACTTTACCAGAAGCTCCAAAATTTGCACAAGTATTTGGTGGACAACTAATTGGGCAGGTACTGTTCTCTTTTTTCCTTTCATACACTCCAGAAGCGCTAATGAATAGTTTTTGATGACATACAATTGCATGGTTCTAGTATGATAACCACCAATCTTCCTTGAATAATATATGATCTTTTAAAGAGCAGGGACTTTTTGTGTTTATTAGTCAGTTTAGCGATCTTCTTCATTGTTGTTGGTGAAGGAAATATTTCTTGGCTCATAATTATTGAAGTTGCACAATTTATGTAAACAACATTAAAAAGATTTAAATATTACTGGTCTATTAGGAGTTTTCTCCTTAAAATGTGAAGAACAAGACTCATTGTCAATTTCCCCCCCATAACAAGCTGTAGCAATTATATGCATGGACATAGGAAAGAATAACTTTTTCTTGGAAAGAGTGCAAACTCAATATATTTAGGACGGCTATATGAACTGTGAAATCATCATCAACACCACCTTATCCAAGTTAAGCAGAGGTTGAGATGTGGATTTTGTAACCAGCTAATCACTTTAACTAACAAACTGAAACAAGATGACAAGGTTTTACACCAGATTCTCTTCCTTAATCTTTGACAGAGAAGATTTTTATTAAATGATTTGTTTAGTTCCTTCTCTTCTTCATGCACATAAGACTAAAAATGAACTTCCTCCATGCTAACCCAGATGGTGTGACCCACTTATTCTTTTGCATGGAACACTGAGGTTGCAGCATTTTTTTGTCAACTTGCAAATTTTTCCCTTGAAGGCTATTATCTGATAAATATATATTAATTCTTCAACTGAGTCAATTTATATCACGAAAATTTTCAAGTTATTTGATTATTGACAATCCTTGAATTTGTCAAATTTGTATTTCTCATAACCACTGAGTCCATCATTCAGTGAAGTAATGCCTACCATTAATTTTTTACACATGGAAAAAGACAGCTAAAGCTGACCAATTTTTGTGCTCAAACCAGGCATTGGCTGCAGCTTCCAAAACGGTTGATTGTCTTAAATTTGTGCATAGCTTGCATGCATATTTTCTTCTTGCTGCAGATCTGACGAGTAAGTGGGCATTTTCCTATTGATTAATGTTGGATTCATTTTAGCCTAATTAAAATGTAAATGATCCTTTTTGTAATATAAAAAGATTCTAAGAATCATGACCTCAAAAATTTCCCATTCTAAGTTAAAGTAAACTTGGAAATTACAAAGACCTTAAATTGTGAAGTTAACTATAACCCCCTATAATCTGAACACTTGACAAAATAATAGCAAATACTGTATATTTATTTCTCCATCACTACAGCTTGAAAATACGGTATGTGCATGTATGGCTTGGCAAAGCATGTACGTACCATGAAGTTCTTGTGTTTAGTCTCCGTACTGGTTTTGTTTCTAGAAATTTTTTTACAATATGATTTTCTTGCCTGAATACAATACACAGTGCCAATCATGTATAGAGTTTCTCGAGCAAGAGATGGAAAGAGCTTTGCCACTAGACAAGTAGAAGCCATACAACAAGGAAATGTCAGATTTACCTTGATGGCTGCATTTCAGGTACTTGAATAGTTTTTTGTTTCTCAAATTTTTTCACGTGGATCTTTTTGACTCTGAATACTGCTATAATGTGAAGTTCAATACAATTTAATGGACTCCTGATGTTCCATTCTTTACTCTTTTGTTTAGCATGCCTTTTTTCAGAAATTCTTGAATAAAGATTGACCATGAGGGACAACTTTTGTTGGTAATGACAAACAGATACAGGCCTTTCTTGTTTTGATTTCTAAGTTGAGAGTGATATAGGCAAATAAATGGGTTCAAACTTCACACTTTTAGTTATTTGAATGGCAATATTTGCAAGTGATTTACTGATTGTGTATTTGTTTCTTTTTTTGCATAAGAGCATTGAGACAAACATAAAAAAAAATTTCTTAGCAGAAATGTCCTGAAAAGTCTTTGTCTGTGCTCTAAGGTTTTTTTAGTTTGGATTGATAGAAGTTTATTGCAAGCATATGCTCATGGAATGTCTTTTTAAAATTTTCCTTTAGTATTCTTTTCTTTTTTTATTGCCAGAAAGAAGAGGAAGGATTTGAGCATCAGGATGTTGAGATGCCTACTGTACCTTCCCCAGATACGGTATGATCATTTTCATGATTACTTATTTGCATGTCATTCCTTTTTCATTAAGGTAATGGACATGGTAACGGAGATTTGGTTTTGGTTCTAGTGTTCTGTTTGGGTCGAATTATGATACCATAGAATGTTGTCTTTATAGTTTTTTTTTATTATAATCTTGGTGTGGACTACATACAAAATGAGGAGAAAAAATAAGAGATCACCTAATACATAAAAAGTGTGTGACCTATCAAATAATTTAGATGTCTTATTATGGTTATTGATGTACACCAAATTTGCTTATATTTAGTTCTGCTTAGTGCAATGTTTGTCAGCTCCATAGTCAGCCAATCATATATTGCTTTGTTGTCTGTTTGTTTCAATTCTTTATATTGAAATTGGTCTTCAGCTTTATCATTTCAGCTTTTACCAATGGAAAGGCTGCGAGAACAGCAAATATTTAATCCCCACCTTCCTATGTAAGATACCTTTTTTTTGGATTTTTCATTTTAGTTTTCGTGAAAAATATTAAACTATGATTTCCTTTGACTTAAATGAATGAACTTTTAAGGAAAATCTTCAAAGATTTACTCCCTTAAAAAGATTTGAAGTCAATAATAGATTTGTATCTCCTACATTCAACTAGTAGCATTTAGGGTTTAGGATTTAGACAATTGGGGAAGGAATTGAGTTGATCACAAACTATATTCAGGAAGATGCCCCCTTTCTCAGTTTTTATCATAAATTTAGCTTCATTCATTAAGTATCATCCGAGGCAGTAAAATTGTAGAATTATGGGTAATCCGTAGGTGATCTTTGAGCGTATACAGTTTAATATTCACATTGTATGGCAACACTTCAGCTGCCGAAATGATCTTTTTCCGTGTTCAATTATTCTAAATATTTTGCTGATATAAACCTGGGTGAAACAGTGGCTATCGTAACAGGGTGGCTACAACAACTTTTGTACCTTGGCCCATAGAAATCAGGTTTTGTGACCAAAGAAGTCCACCAAGAAACCACAAATTGCCCCCAAGGTAAGGGTTATGACTGTAGCTAACTTCATCATTTATAAATTTGTGGAGTTCCCTAGTTCTAAGGAAGGGTTTAATATATATCTACTTGATGTTGATTTTTTCATAGAATGATGTACTGGTTCAAAGCTAGAGGAAAGCTTTCTGATGATCCAGCATTGCATAGGTGACTTACTGATACCCTAGTAGCTTGCCATTTATTCAGTAGTTTACTTATTCGATGTGTGTGAGACTAAGGTCTGGTATGGGATTTCTTCTAATTACAACTATGTATCTTAATTTACTTGCATAGCGAACTCTAGTGAATCCCTTTTAACCAAGGTTGTCCGCCTTGGTTTCCGGGGGTCATCTCATGGCCCCTCTCAAGAAGCGATGTTTGTGTGGATTTCTAGTGGAAGGGTTCATGAAGATAAAGTGCATGATGAAGTACTCCGGCTAGTATTTTCCAGATAATTTATCAATTTGTTTGACTGCAAAAAGAAGCCAACATTTGAAAGCTATTCCTGCTTTTTAGCTCTTTATATATATGTGAATGATAGTGGATGATGTTAATTGAAACAATTGCTGTACAAACTCATGGCACAGAGTTATCTGCTGTAGTTTTTTTCGTACAATCACTTCTTTTTCTCCTTCTCCCTGGTGTAAATCATAAATATTCTGATGCCCAAATGATGGGCAAAGACTGCAATTGCAGGAGTAAACAACCTTCATTAAAAATGATTAATTTCAGTGACATTGCATCCAGAAAGCTCATTTCAAACATTTTAGAATACGTGTTTTTTCTTTTCTAATGAAATAGATTCATGTACTCACCAGCGACCACTAGTTTGCACCTTTCCTGTGTTTAATGCATTTAGTTCTCAAATGATTGCCAGATGTGTTGCAGCCTATGCTTCTGATCTTCTATTTCTTGGAGTCACCTTGCATCCTCACCGTGAAAAGGGTTTGAATACAGCATCACTCAGTCTTGATCACTCGTAAGTTTGACATTGGCTTTGAAAATATCAAAGATCCATATAGGTCCAGCTCATGAGAATCTACCTCAGTAATGAATTTTGCTCTCAACATTCGTGTAGATCCTACTTCATTTATTAGTGAAAACTAAATTAATTTAGTGGGTGAAAACTCCATAGATTTGTCTACTTAGTCAGCAAATGCTGCCTTCTATTGTGATGATGTTTTGCTTTCGGTTGTGCCTCAATAAATGGACCACACATGGAAGGCAAGAAAATTGATGTCTGGCCGGAAGGCATAGAATCTGTGAAATAAATGTCTATTTGTTATCTGATCATATTCAAACATTGCTTTGGAAAAAAAATCATATTCAAACATGCATTTTTTTCTTTTCAGGATGTGGTTTCACAGGTCCTTCAGAGCTGATGAGTGGCTCTTATTTGTGGTAAGAATAAGATGATATTTTCTTTTTTATCCTGATTTGGCTTGATTGCTAGGCTATCTGAATTCCCAACTTCTGTTTTCTATTGCCCTATCAAGATCCACAGCCCATCTGCTAGTAATGCTCGCGGATTCTGTTCCGGTCGCATGTTTAACACAAAAGGACAGGTAACTTTCTTCTCTGGCAAAAAGGCATTTGTTGTCTCAGAATCAAGTCTTGGGACTGAATACTTGCCATTGTTCTTGGTGCAGCTTATTATCACTTTGGCACAAGAAGGTGTAATTAGAAAGCGCAAAACACACACACTACAACCAAATTCTAAGCTGTAGCAGTTGTTCGACCAGCCAGAGGAGTCCAGTTTCGAAACAGTGTGAATCAATGCCTAAACCGTCTATTGCTTCAAGGGTTGCTAGTGACATAATTGAGTTACCCCGGAGCCACCTTAAAAATATCGATTACTGTACATCATGAACTCAATCATATCATGGTATAAATGTTTTTTTTTCTTTTTTTTTTTGTTCTCTCCTCCATGTGAAAAAAGAAAAATCATATTCTTCGGCTTTGAGTTGATATTTACCGAATAAATGGAATTAATATAAAAGTAAAAATTAAAGCTTACATGATTAGAGTCATTTACTATTTTAACATCTCATTATAATTGACGATAATTGCAAATTTGAAATTAATTATAATAATTATATTAATATTTTAAATTTAAAATTTTCATTCTTTTTTCTTTTAACTTTATGTACTAGTAGATATTATTAGTTTTTTTTACTTAATTTTATATTTTTACAAAATGACGCTATCAATATACATTGACTTAACTAAAATGACAAACTCAATTTAATTTTCAACTTATACTTAAAAAGAATGATTTAAGGAGAATGATGTAAATTTTTCTTTATCACTTGGCATTATTGCCTAGTTTTGAATTGGCGTAAAATAAATGAAAACGAACTTTGGAGTGTTTGTTAATTATTTCTGTTCATGCTAAATGGAGAGAGATGTTACAATGTATATGTATTGCTTAGTTTGCGAGCATAACAAATAGGGTAAAGGTTATCTTAGCTAGGCCCAAATTTTAATTTGAATTGTCCTTGTGATTAGACGGCCCAGATTTGATAAAAAAAAAAAATTCCTCTATTCTCCGGAGGCCAAGTTTTAGTCACAACGTCGACGACAACAGTAGACAGCATGGTTATGTAGTGGAACGTTTTTTTAAATTATCAGTCTTCATAATCGCCTTTTTATACTTTATAAGTATCATTAAATTGACATCTGAGACATATTACTAACAATTTAATAGTCGCATACATTTATGTTGATGTGTTATATTTTGTTAATTTGATGATATTACTATTTTGGCAAGATAATTATTCTTTGCTATCGTTTCTTCTAATTACATTCTTAGTGGACATGTTAAATACAATATACTAATGCAGACCTTGGACATTGATACTTAATTATGTAATACAATTATATTTGTCCTATTTTTAAGTGATTAACCATGTCATAGATTTCGATTTTTATTTGTTTTTATTACATTTTTATCAGTTTTCTTTAATTAAAGTGATTTTGAATTTTAGTTAATGTTAAATAGTTTTAATTACTATATTAGGATATTAGTTGATGTTTAATTCGTGTTGAATGTTGTAATGAGACCTAAACGAAAAATAAGAAAATAGAACTGTGCAAGGATTTGATTTGGAGTGCAAAAACCTTTCAGGTGATCAGCACTTCTGAGCTAATATTATCTTGTGTGTGTGTGTTTTGATGCTCATGAGAAACTGAACCGAAAGTGATCTAGTATCTGTCTGATATACGTGAAATCTTAATCACATTTTTAATTCTGAATGTCCTTTATTTGTTCAGGGTCTGTCGCATAGGTTGGTTATGAATGTTCCCAAGGTTCATACCAGTTCTGCATCCTCATCCTCTACATGGCTTGCTGCTAAAGTATGTAAAATTGGACGAGTTCACAAAAAAAAAAAAAAAAAAAAAAAACACACACCTTTGAGCGCTCCAATGATAGGGTTTCATTGTTGATTTTAGATGAGATAGGATAGAGAGAAGTGAGAGAGTTGGAGAATTACCTCCACTCTTGGAAGGCTTAACAAGGGCACATTTGAAGGGGGGCTCACAAAACAATTTTCCATGAGGAATTGTTATGGTTATTCAAGAACAAGATGTATGGAATATGTGCTTCAAGCAACTGATCCAAACAGCATTTACCATCTTCAACAGTTGATAGATTCTTGCAATCTGGTCAGTCATCCAACCCATCAGGCATCAAGGCTCCATGGATCGGACAGAACATTTCCTTCAGAGGAATGCTATACCGTCATCGTTTTGAAATACCATACACAGGCAGTTTATTGATTTTAGGTTTAGATTCATAAAAAATAAGTACTAGAAATATGTGAAAGGTTTTGTTAATCTAAAGTATCAATCTTGTCTCCATTCTTTTCAACTATATATGAGATTCTCAAGTGCATATATATGTTTAAGTTTTAACGTTGTAACACACTTGAATTTTTCTAACTGCTTCAACATTGGCATATATATATATATATATATATATATATATCCTAAAACTAGTGAAATTTTTATACCAAATATGCAAGCAGAGCATTCTCGTTCTATCATGTAACTATTTTCAAGATAAACTGAAGCCAACATCAGATTGAAATTGTATGCTTTACTTGTAAAAAAGGAGGGGCACAAGGAAGCTAGATCCTGATTTTAATTGATGATGAATTGCTCTGGAGGGGACTACATCTTATATTGATCATATATGACAGTTTTTCGATCTTCATAGATTGCAATCATGAAAAGTAACCGGAGAAATGAAACTTAAACTTCTAGCGAGTGGACCTTCTCACTAAATTTGTGCCCAGGTCCTTCCCATAATTCTCTGAGCTCGTTTCTCGTCCATGAGATGATGATAACAGGTCCCAAAGTTGACGGTACCTATATCAATATAACAATTTACATGTTACACGCCATTGTGCTATTTTATAGGAATTTCACTACCAAAAGCAATACGCAGCAACAATGCGAAGAAAAAATTATCATAGAACTGCACATGATACTATTATGGATGAACAAACTAACAATGCATAATGATAAAAACGCATACCAAATACAATAGAGCTGGTTGAGGAGAGTGGGTCAACACTCCAGCAGCTAAAGCAGAAACTAACCCAAGTGCATACCCAACAGCTGCATGCAAACCATAATTATGGCCACCTTTAGTGGATGATGCATCGGAAGTGCTATTTGAATCCCTACATTTCTGATGATCAAAAGAAAATACAAGAGCTAGAAGCATTGCAGGAATTGCCTGTACATTAAAGGATAGATAGCTTGTGTCACATAAAAATTAAATCTTACTCAGAAGCAGTAAAACAGGTCAACTACAAGCATAACATAATTTGCAAGCCACAATCACCCATCTATCGAGCACCCAAAAATTTGATGAAATTGTAAGCGAAAAAAAAGGGCCATCTAATTTGATCACAATCTCAGTGTAAAACTCAACTGGGTTGGATTCACTCTCCTATGATGTGGCGGCCAAGCAGGGAGTGAATATAGTCAAGGCAAATTGTTAAACACCTCTCCATGGGCCTCTTCCATGTGTCTGGTCAAGGCAAACTGGTAATATACATCAATGGCAGTAGTAAGCTGACTATTGATGGTCAGACGAAACGGAGCAACTTGATAGAATTAGACAAAATCTGGAGGCCCTCACTTATCAGAGCACTCCCCAGCCTTACTATATCTCCTTGGAATCACTAACCGTGACTTAATACTCATATTCACACAAACACCATCCAATGTCAGAAAACAGCATGCACATGATCACATCAAAAGTGAAAAAATCTTACCATGTCTCCAAGGCCGAGCATCATAAACTCCTTTGCGTTGCTACTTCCTGGCACCATTCCACCCAATAAATTTCTAGGGAATACAAGCTTCACTGGTAGCTCAAGTTTCTTTGTAATCAACTGCAGCCCAGGAAGGCTCAAGCTGTTTGCCACAGTGTGCACAGGATTGGATGCCTGCTGGGTCGCAACCGCTACCATAACATTGGCTCCAAAAAACCTCTCCGAGAAGAAAACCCAGAATATATCGTATACAAACAAACACACCAGTAGCAAGGAGCAAATTTTTATATTTGGGAGCCGCACATGACTCACAAATGCTATGCAAATGGAGATACCAAGCACATTATTAAGCAGCCAATGGCCAGTCACAAGCCATGAGAGGACAGTACCCACACTGATTAGCACTAAGAGCCCCTGAAAACGAGTGAAGGATTTTGAGCAGCACCGGCCAAGAAGTGGGTCAGTTAAACCACACTGGGATTTCAAATGCGACGTATAAGGTGACAAGCAGAAAAAAAGAGAGGACGCAGAGGCAATGGCTACAAAAGCTGTTAGAAGTTGAGAAACAGAAGAGAAAAGATAGAACATTAAGAGCAAGCTGCAAGAACTAGCTAACGGTATCATCAGGGCTTGAGATTGATCCAATGTAATCGACGCCTCAGAAAACTCGCGGTTCCTTTCCATCTCTTTACCATAACTTAGTGCCCGGGAGGCAGAGACAAATGTCACAAATACAGCGGTTACAATCAATGTCAAAGAAGCAGGCTCAAGCAGGTATAAGAGCTTCCACAGAGGCTCCATCTCTAATCACAATTGAATCCCTCTCCTCCAAAGCTTCTACAAAATAAAACCTTACAAACAAATTTTCAAATGAACACCCGAACATGCAAAAAAAAAAAACATCACATTAGCATCATGCCAATCTTAAATCTCAAGCCCTCAACACAACAATAAGATATCAAACAAAGAACATAATTTTGGAATCTTCATTAGAACAAGCTATTGGATTGAAACAACAAACAACACAACAATAAGATATCAAACAAAGAACATAATTTTGGAATCTTCATCAGAACAAGCTATTGGATTGGAACAGCAAACAGCTTATATACAACACAATCAACCCAAATGACATTTGAGCCCAATTCACCTCAAAAAATTTATGACAAACTCAAAAGATGTCTTCTTCACAAGCTCT
>JAVDBV010089090.1:0-11342 GCA_032619315.1 Piper longum | reverse complement strand
GCTCACTGGCTCCAGAAAATTGCCCAAAAGGGTGGTAGCGCCGATGATGATTAGTGATAAAAAAACCTCAGTCGCTGACAATGACTGCTACGGCGCCGATGGTGACTGTTGGTACGGACCGATAACCAGCCGTGAGGTGGTCACGTCCGTACCGATCCTTTAGACAGTGGAGAGCTAGGGTCTCGCTGGTTGCGGCAATAATGGTGAAAACATTCATAATTGAGGTATATTGCTCGATGCAAAGTTTGGCTTGATACCATCCAAAGTCGAAACTGACTAAATGTGGCGGAAAGGCTAAATATGCCTTGTGGATATTGCGATTTACGGAGGTGGGTGGTGCAGAGGCGGAAATAGGAGGTTTGAGATTTTCGGACAACGTTTTCTTGGAGCTGGTTGATGATGAAGAGGAAGAGCTTTTGTTCTTCCTTGAACCACCTCCAACAGGAACGTTCCTAATGGACCCACCCTCCGTGCAATACCTTCTACAGGTCTTGCAAAAGTACCTTGGTTGGGTGAGGCTATAGTTGTTATAATAACAAAACTTGGTGTTGATGGAGTTGCACCTGGGGCAGTTTAAACGCTGGCGTTTCTGAGGTTTAACCTTCCTCGCCATTAAAGATGGCCAGAAGCTGGTGCTGCTAGGGACCATCTCCTCCATGGGCTTCACCCGTCCAATATGATCCTGAATGTAAAGGTTGGGGAGAAAAGGCCAAGGAAAAAAAAAACAGAGTTATGACAACCACAACTAACACAGCAAGAAACTTACAAAATTATCAAAACAACAAAGTCACTTAAACCATCAATCTAACTATAAAGCAAAAACCGTTAAGGCAAAGAAACAGACAAGAGAAAAACAAGGATCATTCAGGCAAAAGCTAATAACTACAAGACCAAGGAGGAAGATGACCACTATTATTTTCTCTCCTTTTTTAACCTATCTGCGAAACAGTAAAGATAAAGAATAAAAGAGATGAAGAAAATAATCCAAACCACTTTTCAGATAAAGTAATTTTATGTGACTTCATGACACCATCAAGATCCGGGATGGTACATGCGAACATAAACCTCTCCAAAACCAGAGAGAAAAGGAGAAATAAACGAGGACGATCAAAGACCAGCTCCACCCATCAAATAAATCAGAAAATAAAAAGACTAAGAACAGCCAAACAGAAACCTTCCCCCGTCATATTACCCGAGGCCATTGAATAGTACTTTCCATGCAAACTAGCTTAAGGTTTGGAGGATCTCGTGATGGAGCTAAGATAATTGCGGAAGAAAAGATAGGAACTTCGGTTGGAGAGTTCTCCCTTGCATCCGAAGGAGTGTCTGAAAAGTAGACACCTTCAACTTTCAATATTGTTTTTTTAAAAAAGAAAACTTACAATACTTCCCCCGGACATACCAAGCTAGCTGTGTGTAAGAGAGATAATTTACAGAGACACTTTAGCATTTGTTAATTTAAGTGCAGTTATATTTTTTTAAAAAAAAAATTCTTTCGATTTAATTAATATCATTAAAATAGTGGGAGAAAAGGGTTAGGTATGCTCTCCAAAGAATTTACTTAAATTGAGCTAGGAGATAGTGAATTTTAACTTAGGATATCTTTGGTTGGCTTCAAATTAATACAAACGACATGAAAATTTTAAAATAGTCAACTTTACAAAAAATAGTTAGATTTAATATATTCGTTATAAAAAATATTATGGAGTTAATTATTCCACATATAAATTAAGAATGATTACATACAAAAAGTACAAAATAATTATAGTTACTTTATTTGAATTGTCCAAGTAGTCTCTAATGAAAAAAAATCCCAATTTTATTATTTTAACGAAGAAAGAAAAGGAAATTTTTTTTCCTTCATTAAAGAGTACATATTCCGCAACATAAGGCACTCATTATTAATTTGAACACAAAATTGTAAAATTAATATTTTTTAAAAATATATGGCATATATTTTAATTTTAGTAATCTAATCATTTAAAATTTTTTTCTCGTCCATATTTCTTTCGTCCTTATCCAAGATAGCTTTTTAGGGTAATGCCATATTACAATTTAGGCAACATGTATTGTATCACCCAGTTTTTGGTTCACCTAAGAACCAAAACGGAAATGTTATTGGCGATCGAACAATTCGCTAATATACTTAATTTTGTTAAATCGACCCAGATCTAACATCGGCATCTCGAGATAGTGATGCGAACATACAATGCATAGAAGAGATAAATTGTTTTAAACATTGATCTAAATAAATGCTATGATATCTAATCATATTCAAAGTAAGACAAACATGTGAAAAGTCCAATAATAATGATTTGTTTTAAAAAAAATAAAATAGACAGAGTCTCCCCTAAAAGTGCAATAGGGACCACCATGTCAACAATAAACAATATATATATATATATATATATATATATATAACAATAAAAACTTAAAACATTGTCAAAACATTTTTCTTTTCTCACACAATCACATCATAACCATCTTTTTGTTGTTGTGTTGGGTCTCGACCCCATCTGATTCATTTCACGGTTTCACATAACAATTCCTGGAATAACACGTTATAGCATTTAATTCACAATTATTTGCAACAGTTTATCACACCACAAATTCCTTTCTTTTTGACAAGCACATGTGTGCATGGTACATCGCTTCTCCTCCGCAGTCTCTACAGCACATAATTGTCTAGATACTCACATACATACAAAATACAAAAGTGTCAATAATGAGTGTTACTAGTCCAGAAATAATTAATAATCAAACTATAACAGTATAGTTAACTCTTTTGTTAAATTAAATCATTTATATACTTTTTAATAGAATTTTTCACAAGGGCGCTAATTAAGTATCGTTGGCCTCAGCTTGACAATATCCCATTCTAACTCATCTCATGCCTTGGCAACTTTAAACTATCCCTTATGTGGAAAAATCAAATTCTTCTCCTTTTCCCTTCAGCCCTATGCATCCTTCGTATCACTCCTAGCCCTGAGCATGTAGGCCGAGTACTCTCAGGCAATGTGCCCTTAGTACCCTTTAAAACCACAACTATAGAAATGCGCTGAATTAGAGTACATGTAATCCTCCACACTTCTCTGGGTTTCAAGAACTCAAAGGTGGAGTTGTTAGGATCCACTAGGAATGGAATGACCCGCTAACCAATCGAAAGCCCACTTTGACTGGCACATGCCCTCTCACAATTTACATGAGTCGACCTTCCCTTGTCTCACATCTCATTTGAAAACACTGATAAAACTGCATGTACATAGGTTTGGGTAGGGATTTTAATATTGTAGACCCGAAGGCATCATGATCTGGATATGAGTTTTCAAAAATAAACTTGAGGTATCTCATCCTCAAGGGTGATTAATTGTGAAATCCGTAAACTAAATGACCCGTGTGGAGTGGGATGCGATAAATCAACCACTTGACACGTTGCCTACCTGTTAAAATAAATCACAATAGAGTGAAAGAGTCAAACAAGAAGTGAGTCCTAAATGGACCAGGCAAAAGCTCCAATCGTGTCCACATGCCTAGGCGGCGAGCTCCTACTCCATACCTACACATCAAAACTAAAAGCTAATGCCACTATGATGCATTCACAAATCCTACATCACACTCACATCAAGGTACACACATCAATCTATATCAAGATTTTCTAGGATACCTTGCATTTGATTAACAATTCATATTGAATTTAGTGAATTAGTTCTTGAGCATTTATTTTAATACCATTCAAATCACACAATGTCATTTTTATTTACAATAAAAATATTTATCATATCAATCAATTAAACCCTAGCATGTTGTGCTACTAATTATCAATTTTTTAATTATGAGTTGGGACTTAATTATACCTCATGTCATCAGCAATTGTCAACAACTATAGTTTGTCACGTGGTTCGAGACTCAAATTTGGCACCTGGAAGTGTCCAAGCTCAATCGGGTTTGGTGGGATGAATTCGGTTAAAATCCGGTGATTTTTGGCGAATTTCAGCGAATCCGGTTTCCAGAATTTTTTCAACAGTTTTCCTATAGTTTCCAACGGTTTTACGGTGACTTTTCAATGGTTTTTCGGGGACTTTTTTGGCAAGGTAATCAGGGATATGGGTCAGTACTGGCTCGGTGAGCTTGACCAGATTGAGAGGCTAGTCATGGCAACAAGGGCAGTGATGGTCGCCAACGGTGGCGACGAGTCGGTTGGGACTGTTAGCTTGTCCGATCGGCCACTGGCCTCTCATGGCGACGATGCTCGATGTGGGGAAAATTTTCCTAGGTCAAAGGGTGAGGGTGTTAATGGCAAGGCAATGACTGAGTGGCTTGGCAGACTGTAGAACGACATCAGCGATCGCGGCATGATAACACAACATTGGGGCCTCGTGGAGGTCTCGCGGCGACAAGGAAGGTTGCGCGGTGGCTCGTTAGGTTATTGAACTAGTCGGTTCCACTATCAGTTCGAGTCGAGTCAGTTTCATGATCTGCTTGCTAGGCCGAGCCCAGGAGTGCATTATGAGCAATGAGGATCAAGTTTACCTGATTATATAAGGATAACATCAGAAAAATAATGAAAAATAAGTTATCAAAGTATATGACAGGATGCAGTTTTCTTTTCATTATTTATTTATTTATTAATTTGATCATAGAATTATTTTTAAGCCAAATAATACATTACGACATGTCACATGGGGGGTTATTAGTTATAGAGCATGTCATTTTGATGTTATGGAGTGCATTATATTTTATGAGGTTTTTTCATATTTTTTTGGGTTTTCTTTGGAATTTGTTAGATGTTAGTTATTATTTTTTACTTAAGTCGAAGTGCAGTCAACATTTAATCACAAAATTACCAACAAAATCCTCACCTGACACTTCCATGCTTAACGCCGGTCACCATATAGGCACCACCCTTGTCTATAGAGAGAAAATAGCTAGTCTACTGGCTGAGATTTGCACATTAGCTGGCATAAATTTACCCAACTGTCGTCCCTGACCAACAAAACCACTGGCATAGATTATCACATCTATAGATGGCCATGGTTGTAGACAAGCATAGTTTGCCTATGTCATCATTCATGTGTATTGAAATTATGACAAATATGTCTATGTACATGTGTTGTTGCTTTATCAATGCATTGCGCAAGTATATGCATCGAACAAATAATAGACAAAGAAGAAAGAGATCATTCATACTAGGATTTGATGTTTCTAACATGTATTCTCAAACTTAATAGATCAAGTGAAGACATGAAACAAGTATACTAGTTAATGCAAAGAATGATGCGAAGGCACAAAAGACAGAAAACACAATACATGTTGATGCGAGTTCTTTTAATGAAAATGGATCTAGGATGGATGATTTAACTTAATTGATAAGTAGCTTACACTTGCAGTTGATATCTAGAGAAACGAATTTAATTGTAAAGGGCTATCGTATCTTATCACAACCTATCACCCTAGCATCATTTCACATTCTTGTGCAAACAAAGACTAAGTTGGTGCATTTAGATTAACTCCCTTATGTGGATATCTATGTGTCTAATGAATTCTTACAGTTAAACTCATAAACTATTTTATCCATACATGTCATCGGCCTACCTATTCCTAGATCTCAACCGAATCTCTTAACCTACAAAAGTTACCTACTCTTTTGTATTATTATGTATGGGCATGAAGTAATCAAGTAATGTAAAACCCCAACTTTGGGTGAGGTGTTACCTACTTGTAGATTTGCTGGTTTAGGTCAGTCTCGAGTCAGTTCGAGCTTGATCGAGCTAGACTAGTTTTTAGACCATGAGAATGGGGCCCACTTGGCCTTATGAACATGTTATAGAGGCTGAGTATGTCTAATATACAGATGATAGCTTCAGTTAAGCTATCGTAGAGCATGAGTTATTAGTGTATACTCTAGGTGTACAAATTTTTTTTATGTATTTTTAGGCCTACATATAAGCCATGGCAGCATTTAGCATCCGTCTATGATACATAACCATATACATGTATATATGATGTAGGCATATTACCATTGGCTAGATTCCAGTACATGTATATAATTAATGTATGATGCAGACATGTTATTGTCGAAGGTTATGTATGATGCGAGCATGTACCCATCGACTAGATTCAAATACATGTATATTATGATGCATGATGCAGACATGTTATCGTCGACTAGACTCTGGTACATGTGTACGGTTATGTATGCTGAAAGCATGTTACCGTCAACTAGACGCTAGTATATGTGTATGTTTATAACACGTTGTATGCTCCGTCAAGTTGTCTAGGCTGCACATGGTGTCATTATGTGTTTTGACATAGAATGTATGATTATGTATGTATACATGATTTTAGTAGGCCATTGAATGGTTCTGACCTATACTTTTGAAATCCACCTCCGTTAAGTTAAGTTTGTATGATGATTGTAGTTAAATTAATAGCTTTACAAATTTTTACCATCACACTTTAGTCCACCATTAGGCAGAAAAATTGGATGTTACAGAAGAAAAAACATATCACAAAATAATTTGTCTTGACCAAAATTACACAAGTAATGCACATTGTGCTCGGTCTTTTTGTGCAAATAGCAATCACTGCACCTCCGCCAATGCTGGCGTGTCCGACTCCTATTCCTCACTTACATAGATAATAGAAAAACATTAGCAATGGATGTCACTAGACAGGAAATAACTAAATATAAAACTGGCAAATGAGAGCTAATTCTCATGTAAAAGAAAACAATTATATAACTTCATTTGAACACTCTAACAACAACTAGGGAGGAGCCATCGAGCTATAGACTAGATGGCATCCCGAACATACCAGTATTGTGCCACTCTCGACATTATTTTAAAGTCTCAATCTCAGGAAATTGAATATCCTAATCGCTCTCCGAACCTCCATATTTCTCCTGGCCTAGAGCACAAAAGCGTAGTACTCTTAAGTAGTCGCCATCTGTACTCTTTGTTACCATAGTTCTAGAATTACATTGTACATAAAAATACACATCTACTCCATGCCTCTCCAGGTGTGAGGAAGCTCAAGACATGGAGTTATCATGATTCCACGAGAATGAAACAACCCTCTCACCAGTCTAGAGCCCACTATGACTTACATATCACGATATGTTTAAGTCAGTTTCTCTATCTCTTAGTTCACAAGAAAATTAGACAAAAAATTATATTTATAGAGCTAGGATGGGTATTGTGTAAATATGCCCGAAGGCAACTTTAGGCAGATCTAAATTTTTGAAAATAGCTTGAGGGATCTCATCCTCAAGTGTTCTAAATTCCAGAAGAACGTTACATTTAAATGGCCAGTGTTAAGTGGGATTTGATAAAATGACCACTTAACACGTCTTGTGATATATAAATCAAAACATCGATGGAATACATCACCAAATCAAGAGGTGAGTCTTAACAGACCTGGTCAAAGTTCTAAGAGGGGTCTCGTGCCTAGACAACGAGTTGCTACTCAGGACCTACACAAACATGACTACTCACTAGCTGCTACTCAGGATCTAGACAAACATGACTACTCACTAATATCCACTGGCTAGATGATGCATGGATGCCATAATGATGAGTAAATGAGATGGGGAACAACCAAAGCACACAACAAATAAAGCTAGACAAATGGAGTAAATGACAACACATAAAAAGCTTCGATATTAACAAGACAAGCAGCTCTACCTTAAAATATTAAATAACAAAGAAATGGAATAAACATGCTAACAACATAGTAAACAAGTTAATCATGTGAAGGGATAAATGTAAAACCCTGAAAAAATAGTTAGGTTATTTTATTTAGGGTTTTGTAAATCTTAAGAATGAACAATAAATAATATTTATTTAAATGAATTTGTAAGAATCAATATCATGAATTATCAATTATAACCTTTAGAGTACCTGTAAATATCATGAATTATCAATTATAACCTTTAGAGTACCTGTAACACCCCAATTCGGCTCACCCATGAACCGACCCGAAAGTGTCACCGGCGACCGAACCATTCGCTAATCTACGGGGTTTAGTTAGGCCGACCCAGATCTACTCTCGGCATTTAAGACGGAGATGCAAACATGCAGAGTATGGATGGGATGCTAAGGTTCTAACGCTTGTCCTACATGCATGCCATGATATGCAAACAAAAATAGAACGAAGGCAGTAAACGAGAAATCGAAAAAAAATATCTACTTATATAGAAAAACGAACCGAGTTTCCCCTAAAAGTGGAATAAGGGCCAACTTATCTGCAAAAAGGATATATTTTTATTTTATCAAAATGATGTAAAACATGACAATCGACGCTCTCGAGTCAACAACGTTCCCTTTCCATATCATTCTCTTGCCTCGGCCATTTCAACTATTGCGTCTTGCTTCAAATCTCATTCTCGTTCATCTCAGCCTTCTACATCCTCCATATTACTCTTGGCCTTGAGCACGAAGGCCGAGTACTTTCAGGCAGTCACCTTCAGTACCCTTTGAACCACAAGTCTAGACATGCACTCTACTTAATAGTACTCATAAATCTCAACGTTATCCAGGTGTGAGGAACTCAAATGTGGAGTTGTCAAGATCCCTCGGGAATGGAATTGTCCAGAGCCCGCTTTGACTGGCCAGCGCCCTCTCGAGTAGCGCGATCGTCGAATTCCCCTGTCACACATCTCACTGAAAACGCGAAAACTACATATATATAGGCCTTGGTAGGGAATTTAATAAAATAGGCCCAAAGGCATCGTGAGCTAGATCTGAATTTTGAAAACATACTCGAGGGATCTCATCATCGAGGGTTATTAATCCGAAAATGTGATCGGCTAAATGGCCCGTGTAGAGTGGGATTTATTAAAACACTACTCGGCACGTCCTCTTTCCTGTTCTAAACAAAACACGATAGATCAGTATAAAAATAGAGATGAGTCCTAAACGGACCTGGCAGAAGCTCCAAGCGTGGTTGCGCCTAGGCGGCAAGCTCCTATTCCGTACCTACACATAAAAACTAAATACTAACGCCCATTCATGATGCATTCACACATCCTATAGCATACACACATCAATCAACACACATCAATAATAATCAATACAAGTTTTCCTAGTCTAGGTTGCATTAAATTACAATGCCTATTTAGTTTACCTAATTAATCACTTAGTGTTTATTTTAATATCACACCATCACATACATCCATATTTTTATTAGTACAAAATATATAGCACATCAATCATTCAATCATACTATACTAACATGTTATGCTAATAATCATTAATTCTAAATAATTAAATTAAAATAAATTATACCTCCCGCGTCATCGACAATCGGCAACGGCTAGGGTTTTGTCGCATGTGTCGGAGCTCAAATTCGGCGCTCAGCAGCATCTGAAGTTCGATCAGGATCAATTGGATGAACTCGGCAGAAAACCAGGCAATTCCAATCTTCTCGCAAGTTCGACAGTTTTCTGGCGAGTCCCGACGATTTTTAAGCGACTGCCACGGTAAGGCAATGGCGGTGACAACACAGCAGACCGCGATGGCAATGGCCATCGGCAGCAGCACCAAATCTGGCCGGTACGGTGGGTCGCTCCAATCGGGCCCACGGCCGGCCTCGACAGCAGCATTGGGTAGGGTGGAAACGTCGCGAAAGTCGAGGAGGTGGTCGTCGGCATCACAGCGGCGGAGGCGCAGCCCGGGCGGCAGCGAATCGACAAAAAATGATGGCGATGTCGCGGCTGCATGATCGTGGCCGGTGATGGTCGGGCCTGCACGGCGATGGCACGATACGGCAGGGCGGCATCGATTGGCGGCATGCCGACGTCGACGAGGGCGGCGACGACAACTTAAGGTGGCGGCAAGGGTTTGGGGGTGAGGGAGTGTCGGGGAAGGAGGTAAAATTCCTCGGTGGCAAACTCGTAATTAAGTATTGACTCAATTCCTACTCGAGTCAAAATAATAACTACCTCGTAATCAATTCTAAAAAAAATTAGAAACAAATCCTCTAAAATAAAATAAACACTACAACATCAAAATGACATGCTCTAAAGCTAATAACCCACCATAACTAACATGTCGTAATGTGTTAATCGGTCTAAAAATATTTCTACGATCAAATCAATAAAAAGAAAAATGACTATATACTTTCATATATTCTGATAATTCATCTCACATCATCTCTTCGACGTTATCATCATATATTCATGTATACGTGACTCTCATCACTCATAACTCACTGCTGGTCACGACTCAGCATGCGGTCTATGAACTGATTCGACTCGAACCAACTGGTTCGCTGTAATAAAACCCTGACTTGAGTCAAGGGTTTTATAGTACCAGTACAGTGATATTTATGGATAATTGTTTTAACTCAATATTTATTTATTTTTTACTTTTTGTTATCACATAAATGGCTGGTATAGTTATGTGTGATTACATTCTTTTCCATAAAATTAAATATAGTGACTTCTTGAGTTCTAAATTTATTCTTCTATGTAAAGAAGAATTCTATTGATGTTAGATGAAAGATCCTTAGATAGTTTGTGATCACATTTGGCTTATAAATGGAAGGCTTTAGATAAGTGTCATTCATATTATGATCTTGTGTCGTAAGCCTCAACAAAATTCCAGCTCCGTATAATTACTTAAAATGTTAAAAATTCCTATGTGGTAGTCCCGACACGGGGTTGCACCGTTAAAAGTTTCTATGTGGGAGTCCCAACACGGGCAACACCCTTAAAAATTCTTATGTGTCATCCCAAACGGGGCAACACCCTTAAAAATACCTATGTGGGAGTCCCGACATAGGGCAACACTCTTAAAAATTACTATGTGGGAGTCCCGACACGGGGAGCACCCTTAAAAATTACTATGCAGGAGTCCCCTTAAGAGTTAATATGTGGTAGTCCCGACACGGGGCAACACCTTTAAAAATTACTATGTGGGAGTCCCGACGTGGTGAAACACCCTTAATTATTACTATGTGGAATCAACTTGTTTCTTGTAATTATATGACTTAATATTTTTATTATTAATGCGGAATTGACCCCGCAGGTATGGGCATGGAAGGATGAGTAGAGTTGGGACAGCTAGATGACTCTCTTATTTGACTATTCTTTGCATGACAGTGAGATTTTGGTTCGGTTCATGGTGCTTAGATTATTTCGAGATAATATTTTATGTTAAAATATTAGAAATTAAAAGAAAATGTACGAGACATTTAGTTTCGTATAGTAACACTTGGTTCGTGGCTCAGAACAGGTGGATCGTTAAATTTGGTGTCACATCTGTGTTTCCCACGGAACCATGCAAATCAATCTTGACCTTGTTGAAAGACTAAGAGTCCACTATCCCAACGGTATATATATA
>JAVDBV010089087.1:0-13048 GCA_032619315.1 Piper longum | reverse complement strand
AACTGTTTGATTTGAGCCGTTCGATTATAAGGACGGCTCAGATAGGTCAAGGTTAGAGTTTTTTCCTGCTTTCATCTGAGCCGTCTTTATAATCGGACGACTTAAATCAAATAGTTGTAGAAAACTTCTCTACAACTGTTGTAGAGTAACCAAGCTCATATATATATATATATTACTTGAACTTGTAAACAAATATAGAGAAGTTCCTTTCATTTGTTAGAAGATATTCTTAGCACGAGGTTGGAAATTCCCACCAGAGGAATGAAGAACATTAAAGTTTGATGAAGCAATCTTCTTTTCTTGCACACTTGGTATTCCCCACAAATAGTGATACATATGTACGCATGTCACCGTCTAAATTGAATCCATGTCTCTTTCTGACCTGATCTAGCTCTGATCCCAGAAAACTTAAAAAAGGAGACTGATCAACCCAGATGGCCATTAAATAAAAATAGGGACCAGTTAATTGATTGGTGAGGCCATGAAAAACAAGTAGGTGCAGTGGATGTCAGGATTACAACTGTAGCCGTAATCCTCTAATAATATTGTTCATATATTAATGTTAAAAGAAGACAATTGTAAGAACGTTTCCACTTCACAAGCTGTTTGCCAAAACTGGATTGTTTTTTTTAAAGCAATATATATTTGAATGACGTTAACATTAGCCTAATGTGATGACTTGAGAGTGATCTTGACGGTCAGCATTGTGTCTCAAATAAAAACTAGATTATTTTGTGATACAAATTTATAATTTATGGTGTGGAACACGTGTTTGTAATATTTAGGGTCCGTTTGATTAGCATAAAATAAATGTAAATGACATTAAATTTTTAAATGATCAACTTTACTAAATGTTAGTATATATGTAAATTTTGTTTTAAAAGTACATACTTATTATAATTTATATTTAAATTAATCATAATTATCACAATGTAGCCAGTCACATGTGTGCTTTCTAATGTACAAAAAAAATTCCCACTTTTTCTTGTCTCTTGAGAGAAGAAATAGAGGGAAAATTAATTACACATGGGAGACTTACTTGAAAGTAATCATTCGTATTTTATGTTCTAACTTAAACACAATCATACTTAATTTGGATAAAAAATAATTTAGTTAATATTACTTCATATATAAAATATATTTAATGTATCTATTTTTAGTAAAACTGACTAATTTAAAACTTTCACGTCATTTACAATACTTACTAAATGGATAGCAAATCAGCCTTTTATATTGGGTTTGGTTTGACATTGTCATTTGCTGAGTCAGTTTTGATTTGACTTTACCTTAAGATTCATTTCTTAATTATTTAAATTTGTGTAGCCTCTTTCGTAATATTAATTCTTGTAAATATTAAATATGTAAATACATCATTTACATGAAATACAAGTGAGAAATATTCTTCTAAATTGCATATTATATCAAATTGGGTCATTATTAGTTTTATATAAGACATGAGTGGCCGATTTTATAGGTCTCTTTAAATGACTAATCAATTTAATACCTCGAAGAGTAATAATCTAGGAGAGGGACATAACAAAGCAAATGGCCACTCGAGATGAAAACTCACAAGTCAAAACAAGATTGGAGTGAAAGCTACATAAATAATATAAGAAAAAGAGTTTAAATTATGATGTCGGTTCGGTTCGGTACCGATTACAATGGCGATTGAATTTTGTAACCAAAACCAAGCCAATTACTCCTAAAATTATTGATCCGAACTGAATTACAATTTTTGGTGAATTTGGTTTGGTAATCAAATAATTGAGTTACATCGTAAGTTATACAAACAAATTTTTTTTAAATAATTAATAAAAAGCATATCATTATTTTAGTGAATATAATCATTAAAATAATCCTAAATGTATATATCATATTAAACAAATAAAAAATCATCCTAAAAATATTATAACTACATGATAATTAATATAAATTATAAATTTTATAATTTTTTTTAAAAATTCGATTATTTTGGTTAATTTGATTTAGCTTAGTTCCGAACTGAAATATCAATAGACATTTAGATTTGGCCACAACCCTACTAAAAATTGAACTGAATTAATTCGGAACTGAATTAATTCGGAACTGAATTGATATTTTGGTTTAGTTTTTTATTTTCATCGAATTATGTTGACCCTACTTTAAAGTTTAACTAATTCCTCTGATAGTATTTATAATTTTATATAGCTGTGTGGTGTCGTTGAAAAGCTCGAGTTTAATTTGATGACTCGTACTTAGTTGCATGTGGTACCCGTCTACTGCGTGAAAGAAAGATTCAATCGAATATGCAAGATTTATAAGTTAGAACAACATGAGTTTTGGTAAAATAATTTGTAATTAAAACTATATTGCTCATAAAAACAAAACACATTGAATTTGTTGATGTTGATATATTGTTTATAGCTAAATTGAATTGTACTGTTTGAGTCTATGTATTGTACACTTCCACCTGATTTGAGGCTCATAATTCATATTTAATTTAATACTATTAAATTTAGAGTATATATATTATTGAATTACTTGGGCCTATGAGTGGAAACAAGACTAGTTGAGCCGAATATAGATATTTTTAAATTTGACTTAATTTTTGATAAGCACGTTTGAGTGTTTGATAAGCTTTAATGTATTATAAGTCGAGCTGAGCTTGTCTAAAATTCCTAGTGTTTGGGTTTGGCTCATGTCTAGCTCGTTATGTTTTTGAGCCAAGCACGAGCCGAATAAATAATTGTGCATAACTCGTGCTCGACTTATATAGTATCAAGATTTTCTTACCAACACTATATAAGTTCAATGTGACCTCAATAATATTAATGAGTCAAGTTGAGTTAAATATTTTTTCGAGTTTAAACACATTGAGCTTGACTTTCGAGCTAAACCGAGCCAAACACTCCTTAACTCAAATTCTATTCATTGTTTAACGAGTTTAATTTCAAGTCGAGTATTTGTTCGAGCATAAAATTAAAACCAAACCAAATACAAAATACTTACAAGTAAGTTTGACTTATTTACATCCCTACTTAGTCCCAAAAATTAATTAAAAGTGGATGACTTGTAATTCTCTCGCAATAAAAGGAATGCATGATTTAACTAGAACTTGAAGGAATAGTTTATACTTTCCAACATCGTTAATTATATCTATTTTATTGTATTTTAATTATTTTCTTCCTTATTATTATTATGTTAAATTGCCCGTAATTTCATAACACAATTTGATCATACAATTAGCCTGCAAAAACAACAAACATGCATTGTTTGCTAGATATATATATAATGCGCAGGCACAAAACTGTAAGAAGCATGCATGATATACATATGCAACAATTCATGCATCATTGTTCTCTTTGTTTAATAACTTGATTGATGCAAATTTTCTGAATAAATATTCTAAGCCACACAATTCCATCGATCTTTTCACAATTAACTATAAGTTTATCTTGTGACGTCTAATTGGTACATATATCATAATTAATATCTACAATTTGTCAGAGGTTAGTTCCAGCTTCCATGATTTAAACGTCATCCCAACTATTACCCGTAGTCTCAATCATAATACTTTTAAGTCTCCTTTTTTATTTAATTTTTTTTTAGAATCTATTTTATTCAATGAATTTCTAAATGAAACTCGTCAACTATTACTTTAACGTATTTTATGATTGATTTCCTGAATTTTCTTTAAGTCTCTCTAGAGTCTAAGTAAAAAACTTTTTTAAATATATTATTTTTTAGTTTGGTTAAACCAATAATTTACAATATCATAAATTAAATATTTTTAGATTTTAAATGTCAAAATAATGTCTCATATATTGATATATCTTTCTATAAGTTAAAAATTAAAAAATTATTATAAATAGCTTCGAGTCGATTAAGTCAAATTTATTCCACAATTCAAATCACAAATCTCAAGGGGTCTAAAAAATGTAAATTATATATAACATAAAAAATCAATTGAAAAAAGTCATTATTGTTTTCAAAAAGGAAAAAAAAAAAACACTCAAACTTAGAATGCAAAGAACGAGGGAGGGGAAAAGGCACCCATACTTTGTTTGATAGTAGCCAGGTTGTTTCAAGCTTACAAAACTCTCGTTGTCTATCAATGGTAACGTACATAATAATTTAAGTAATCAGGTACACGCAGCAGCCTCTCAATTCTTAATTGGGTCGACTAGACTTCACAGCGATCTGCTCTGCAACTTGATGTCCAGCCATGTCCACCTTGATTGAACCTTCACTCTCTTCAACGGGTTGGGGTCCCAAGAGGGCCACCTTTGGTCGGATCTTGTAAAGGCCACATCAATCACTCGACATAAATAATGAACAAAAAATCAACCACTAATTCTTTATCGCTGCTCATAATTGTAAACAGTATTATTCTCCCGGTGCCCCTTAAATTACCACTAATTAATATATAATTATACTTACTTTTGTCATAAAATAGTTTATTTAAATTATTTCATTTATAAAATATATTAGATATATCTATTTTTAATAAATTGATTATTTTAAAATTATTATGTTATTTATACTATTTTTACGCTAACTAACAGACCCGAAGCACAAAATTTTTTAAAAAAAGAAGAAAAAAGAGGTTTGGAGATGAATACCAGTTTTACCATCTATAGGCACATTAGTTAGGTGATTAGTAGACTAACAAAATCTATTTCTATTATATAAACCAGAGATTGCTTGGCATTAAGTAGTGTGGATGAATATTCATATATATATATATATATATATATATATATATATATATATCAGTTCATACAAGATCTATTCATGCATCCTTGAAATCAGTATTATTTTTTCAAAAGGGACAAAAATAGTATTCAACTATCCTTACAATCTATAATCTATAAAAAGGTTAACAATAACAACTCATCATGTTTTATTATAAACAATCCTATGAACAAATATATTTTAGGAAGAACAAGTACAACTTCATCTTCTCCAGATGCTAATAGTTTGTTGACTTATAAAGATAAACCTGGAGGAAGCAACTGAGAAGGTGGTAAATACTGGACGCTGGTTTGCTGTCCACTCTACTCTACCTGAGTCGGTATGTAAGACCCTTCTCCCCAGCATTCAATCCATCTACTCAAAAAAGCTATCACATAACCACAGTGAAGACGATAGGATTGGAATATGTTAATTGAATCATAGAGACAAAAAGTGACCCTCCTTCGTCGTCCCACCATCGAACCTCGTTGGAAGTCTCCTATCCCAACTTCCCCACCTCTTATATGCCTTCTTCCTATCCCCACAATCCCATCCCCATTTGAAACTCCCCTCCTCTTCTCCTGATTCTTTCTTCTTTGTTATCACCAAATTTATTCATCCATCTCTATAGATAACTAGTTGGCCATGGTCACCATAGACGAATCGTCTGCCCTCGAGCTCATCAGTGAGCACCTACTGGGCGATTTCCCCTCTATTGAGGCCTTCCTCGACGAGCTCGCCCCAACGCTCGCCTCCATCGAGGCTCATCCCGCTCCATCGTCCCACAGCTCCCACATGACCACCAGCTCCGACAACAGTAGTATAAAGACGGAGGCCACAAGCTCGAGTTCGGAACGCAGTTGCAGGCGCCCCTCGTTAAAGATCGCAGTGCCTCCGGCCGGGAGTTCGATGCAGGAGAAGGTGGCCGCTGAGAGGGTGCACTACCGAGGAGTTAGGCAGCGGCCGTGGGGTAAGTTTGCGGCGGAGATTCGGGACCCCGGGAGGAAGGGGTCCAGGGTGTGGCTCGGCACTTACGACACTGCGGAGGAGGCGGCGAGGGCCTACGACCGCGCCGCCTTCGAAATGCGCGGCCGCAAGGCCATCCTCAACTTCCCCCTCGACGCCGGCAAGCCCCATCCTATCCCGAACAACGGCCGGAAGAGGCGACGAGATAGGGACTCCTCGGCGGTGGCAGATAAGGAGGAGAAGAAGGTGAAGGTGGAGGAGGAGGAGGGCTTGCCGTTAGCTTCGCCGTTAACACCGTCGTTATGGGAAGGGTTGGAACAGGGCGGAATTTTTGGGTTCCCACCTCTGTCGCCGTTATCTCCCGGCCCGCCGTTAGTTAAAGGCCAGCTTGTGGCCACCTGACACCAAGTTGGGTGTATGTGATTCTGTCATGTGCATATGTATAAGAATTATACGGAGTTTGTGTGTATTTTGGAGAAAGTACAAAATTTGTCTTAACAGTAAGCTTATGTTATATTTGTTTATTCAATTATTATAAGCCTATTGTAGCTTGTGTTAATTACGTAAGAATGTCGCCAATATTCTCATCCATGTAGCTAGTGAGGCTAGCACTATATATAGTTGGTAAGTAAGAATATATGTATTGTATTGAAATTGAAATATATGTATATATTATCAAGTGGTTGATATAAAAATGATGCCTAGGGAAGGACAATTGCATATATTATGAAGTGGTTATGGATGACATTTATTTTGATACAGGGGGGCACTAGAATATGCATATGAAGTAAGTATTTATATGGTTCCAAGTGATAATTAACTGGCATATGAATTCATTAAATGATTTTTTTTTAAATGACAGAAAATGAAATTATTTTGTCACTATATACTTATCCCAACCACAGCTGTCTGGTGTGGATAAGTGATGCAAATATTATTATGCATGCATGTGCATCCAACATAACTAGCCAAAAAATCATTTTCGCAGCCGGTTTAATAGATGCAATGTAAGGAACGCATATGACGGGACTGTTTTTGTTAATATTTAAACTTGTTTTTATATCTTTTAAAATCAACTTTTAGTTTGCTACCTTTTAAGTGCGTTTGATAGAATAGGTCTTTTATTTGCTTTTATTTGGTGTTCTGCTTTTTGGTGGCTTAAGTTCTCTTTTAACCAGCTGCAGGATTATAATTTTATTAGCTCGAAAAAAAATTTAGCGTATATAAGAAGCATATTAGCCAAGTGCAGTATCCAGCAATGACATGTATATTCTTTCTAGGACGATAAAACATTATTCTTGTTTTATTCTTTCATGTTCTGCTTGTATATGAAACATTTGTGCAATTTTAACTATATGGTTCCTTACCAAAAAAGAGAGACAGTATTTATTACAGCTAACCAAGGGGTGTAAAATGTTAGAGGTTCTTTGTTAGAAGGCAACCTTTCCTTTATGGGCTGGGCTCAAATTGGGCTTATAGTGTGGAAGCAAATGCATCCCTGGGAAGCTAATTGGGCTCTGCTCTCAACCGCATTTAAGATGCTGGTTGGGCTCTATTCACAATTGATAGTACTTATAGTTATGACAATGAAACTAGTTTAAGTTATGGCGATGATAACAGAATTAATCAATGTGAAGCTAAGTGTTTGGTTGGTAGCATGCTGAATTCTTAAACAACTAATGGTTCGCCTTTAGGGTTAATGAATAATATTTGTATTTGAATCGGACACAGAGTAGATATAGATGATAATATTTGTATTTAAGTTGGATGTAAGCATAAACATTGAAAGGTCATATTTGATTCATATCCGATCGACACTACCTAGTGAGGTTAACATAATAATTAAAAGGCATTGACCTCTTCCAAAACTAAGGTGGGATTAACATAATAATTATCCTCCTCAAATATCAAACCACCAAAACCATCTTTCCCTCACTCACGTCAAGCTCATATATTACAACAAGGTTATGGGAGATCCGAATTCAAATCATCACTCCTCATAGTGAGGTTTTAAAAGACTCAAATTCGGGCTATGCAGCCGACTTATTGTGAAGACCACTTACACAAGTTATAGTGAGGTTATGAGAGACCCAAATTTAAATATCTTTCTCTCACACATGTTAGACCTATATGTCATAGCAAAATTCTAGGATATTCCAATTTAGGGTGTTTGGCCAAATTACCGTGACCCCTCACATATCAATCTACCCAAATCATTATTTTTTTCATGTGTTAGAGCTGGCATGTTACAGTAACCATTTAAGGAGACTCCAATTTGTGTTAGCTGAATTACGGCGCTACTAACATTAGCTCTACTATTTTTTGAGGGCTAATTTGGTTTCAATAAGATTTTTATGAGCCTTTGTTACTCTAAATGCTAGCTTGAGAAGTAAAACTTTTCCAAAGATTATTACAAGTTATTAGCATCCTTTAAAAGTGATGTGAGATTAACCCAATATTGGGTTTATAAGCTGGTTAAACATGGCTTTAAGGTCAATAATCTACACAAGATTATAATATGTTTAGAATAGAATGAACTATTAATTGTATGATTATCCTTGCCTATTCCTTAGGGTAATAACAAGCCTTCTTCAAGTTAATCTCACATCTTACACTTCATTGGATAAGATCCAACATATTAGTGGGGTGCGTTTATTGATTTTTAACTTGTTTAACTAACTATTAAATGGATGGCTTATACTTATCATATTGTACTTGAGTTAGGTTGTTATAGTTGGTATCATAACCAACACGAAACCGTATTAAATAGTGGGTTGGATTAGGATGCGGGTTATACCACCAGCAACAAGCCAAATGTAAAACATTTGAGGACAATATTTTCTAAAATAAATAGATTGTGATAACTCTCAACTTAATATCTCTTAAAATAAAATCATATATATTATTGGGGATGTGTTTATTCATCTTCAACTTTATTAACCAATTGTTGAATAGATGTATTAGACCCGTCATGTTGTACTTGAGATGGGATCGTTAATCACATATTTCCTGCTTATTGTTTTACTTGTACGATACTCGCTCACTTAGAAATGAATAATTTATTGTCATTTGAAAAAAAAAACAATGCACAAAAAAATAAAAGAGGGAGGGACACGATTTATTTTTATGTGAGGCCCTCAAAATAAATAAATGAACATTACAGCGATTTCTAAATTAACTCTTCAAATTTGCTTTGTACTTTACTTTTTGTCACATTTCAAATCACTTCATCATTTTCTTCTTAAATAAATCACCTTATTCATCCTTATATTTTAGGAGCTCTATATGCATGAGTTGTAGCTCATGTAGTTTATATAAGCTACATCTTTTAGTTTAACTAATTTAATGGATACCACTATTCACAAACTATATAGATAATAAAAAATAAATAATGTGGGTATTTATAAAATTTCAATACAATCTAACGCTTTTAACCGTATCATCTTAATTATAAAAGTAATTGCAATAAAAATTATTTTTAAAATATATATTAATTTGTGCATCTTTTAAAAATTTAAAAGCAAGTAATAATGATGTTAAAAAAGACAAAATTTTATCAATTTCCTATTTATTCATCCTACTTTCAATATATATAAATACTATTTTGTGACATTTACAAAAAATGTTCAAATTAAATGTGTAGTTCATATAAGGTATGTGAGGTATATAACTCCTATAAATTTTTTTCATATTAGAGAAAAATATATATATACTTTGGATTTTTCCTTTGTTCATAAGAATGAATGAAAAATCAATCCAGTAAGTTTAAAACAATTAACTGTATGCACTCTTAAATTTCTTTAACTTTTTCTAAAATTAGAGAGCCTGACTTAAAAGGTCTAATTTTTATCACATGAGGTTTTTTCCCCAACTTTTAAGTAATGTTTTGATAATATAATAATCCTTAGCGCATACTTTTTGATAAAAATCCTGACTCGCCAGCCATACATATAGTAAATTTATGGTTTTAAATATTATACCGGTCACCATAGAGGATTTTCAAGCAGCATGTTATATGCATGGTTTACCAGGTTAAACTGGATTTAATATTTAATTATAATTTTCTTACCTTAAAAAACATTTTATAAGTACCTTCGTTTATTTCTCAAGCAATATCTTTTAGAATATCATATATAATAAATATCAAAATTTTGACATCTGATCATGTAGAGAAAAAAAAATCCAAAATTGATTAGTTTCATTAGCATCGGAAATAATGACAAACATGCACAGGCCAGCATGATCAAATATCTACGCAAGCTAAACATTCTTATATTATGTGAATCATGAACAGTAGCGGCCATCAAGCATCTCATTATACAATCTAAGTAAAAAAAAAAAAAATAGAGCACCACAACGACTCAAGTAGATCTCCTTCATAACGTCCGAAAAATCTATGGCAAGGCACTTACAAGAACAAACTCCACAATCCAATCATTCATTTTATAATTTAAATAGCAAAATATGAACAAAATTCATAAAGCCATCATTTACACTTTACACAGTAAAGCGTTTAGGCAAATTCTAAAATGTCAGATTAAACCAGAAAAAAGATTCAGCATCTGTACATCAAACCATTACACCATCAACAAAGATTAAAAAATACCAAAAAAGATTTCACTCGATGGAGGAGAAAGAGAATGACGGTGCAACGAAAGACGTGCTGGCAGCAGGGATCAAAATGATCGTGTGGCAATTGGCATGCGCGGGCAGCAAAAGAAGTGGCAGCAAGATGATGGCGGTGCGTAGGCTGGTGGGAAATAGACAGATAAAATTATTCAGTAAATATTTCTCCATTAAAATAAAATGAAAATAAATATAATATGACACTTAAGATAAAAATGGATAAAAATTTACCTCCTAATTTAGACAAAAGAAAATTAACCTATCCAATTAATTTTGATTAAGAAAATTTTTACAATTAAGTATCGAATATATTAAAGAAAACTTTATTAATGTAAATCAGAACAATAACAAGATCTGAAATATACAACTCTTAACAAATACAATGTATGAGAAATTGAGAAAAATAACATACACCTCAAAAGAAAATTAGATCAACCTCACACCCTAGATTACGACCCCGACTTCAACTTGATATAATGAAAAACTTCTCCAAACTCTCATTTTATGAGTCAAATGTGCTCAAAAGCTCTCAAGAAGATGAATAACTTAGCATTAACAGAATTCTCTATTATATAGAAGAATATTAGTAGAATTCCAGAAGCCACCCCATTAATTTTTTATAAAAAAAGACGAAATAATACATTGGTATACCAATAAGCGAAAAGCCAAAAACTGACAATTGAATTTTCAGTGCAAATGGGTGAGGGAAACTCAACAAATCCTCCCTTTCATGAATCCATGAGCTAACTAGACATTAGTGGTAGAAAAATTCTCCATACCGGTTGCACTTCGACAAAATAAAATTTTATCCTTTGTCACAATCTTGGTTAACATATTTAAGATGTTCTTGTCAATGTGAACCTTGTTCAACTTTAACAACTTTCTCTCCAACACATCTCTTATCCAATGATATCGAACATCTATGTATTTACTCTTTGAATGAAAACTAGCGCTCTTACTCAAAAGTATAGCACTTTGACTATCACAAAGTATCTCATACTTATCTTGACTTATCCTAATTTCATTCAAAAAACTTTTCAACTATATAACCTCTTTGCAAACTTCTGTGACTGCAATGAATTCAGCTTCAGTTGTGGATACAGCAGCACACTTTTGAAATTTGGATTCCAAGAAGTAGCACCACTCGCAAAAGTAACAACAACCCCAGAAGTAGACCTCTTAGAATCAAGATCACTAACCATATCTACATCAGTATAACATGATAATATAGGCTTACCTCCCCCAAAGCATAAACCTAGCTTGGAAGTACCTCTCAAATATCTTAATATCCACTTAACTACTTGCCAATGTTCTCTACCAGGATTAGACAAATGTCTACTTACTGCTCCGACAGCATACGTATGTCTGGTCTAGTACAAACCAAAGCATACATAAGGCTCCCTACAGCAGATGCATAAGGGGCATTCTTCATTTCATTTACATCTGCTTCACTTAACTCACCCTTCTTTAATTTGAATTGAGCTCCTAGTGGAAGAATAACCGGCTTGGCTTCCTTCACGTTGAACCGTTCAAGAATCTTCTCAATGTATTTCTCTTGAGATAACTAAATTTTCTTAGCTTTTCTATCCCACCGGATGGACGTGCCAAGAATTTGCCTAGCAGGACCTAAATCTGTCATAGCAAAGGATTTGCCTAATTTTTCCTTCAAAATTGCAATTCTTGATTTATCTTGTCCAATAATCAACATATCATCAGCATAAAGAAGCAAAATGATAAAATCATTCTTTCCAAATTTCTTGATAAATACACAATAATCTGAAATAGTTTTGTTGTAGCCTTGACTATTCATAAAAGAATCAAACTTCTTATACCACTGTCTAGGAGCTTGCTTGAGGCCATACAAGCTCTTTTTCAATCTACACACTATCTGTTTCTTTTCCTTATCTATAAAACCCTCAGGTTGTTCTATATATATTGATTCATCAAGATCACCATAGAGAAATGCAGTTTTCACATCTAACTGTTCAACCTCCAAATCCATACTTACAGCTAAACCTAGCACCACCCAACGGATTGAAGACATTTTTATAAGAGGTGAGAAAATTTTATCAAAGTCAATACCTTTCTTTTGCCCGAAACCTTTCACCACAAGTCTTGCCTTGTACCTTGGTTGTGAGCTACCTTCTCCATGCTTAAGCCGATAAACCCACTTGTTCTTCAAGACATTTCTCCCTTTAGGAAGATTCACAAGTTTAAATATTTTGTTCGCATGTAATGACTTTAGTTCCTCTCGCATGACACTTACCCATTTATCTTTCTCTTTATGACTAAGAGCTTCACTGAAGCCTTCAGGCTCACTACTTTCTGTGAGAGTCACATAAGTAGACTTTGGATACTTCGTAGATGGTTTAACAATTCTACCAGATTTTGTTCTAGTAGGATCAGCTTCCCCTTAATCAATAACCCGATCATCATCATGTATTTATTCATCAACAACATCAGGAACTGTATCACTAACAATATCATTATCCTCACCTTCACCGTCACGAGGCAAAGAAATAGGAATGTCATCTCTGACTTATTCATCAATCTGTTCAACAATACCTTGAACAATATCCTCTACAACCATTAGATGAGCAAATGAAGTCTTAACCCTCACATCATAATCTTGAGTATCACCTTAGGTAGTTGTTTCCATGGATGAGAAAATCGGCCGAGTCGGATCGGACTCGGCCGATTTAAATCGGATCGGCGCTGAGCCGATCCGATTTCGGGGCCGAAT
>JAVDBV010089082.1:0-21443 GCA_032619315.1 Piper longum | reverse complement strand
GGCAGCAGCGCTGACGGTGGCGATGGTGGATGAGGGAGAGAAGTGAAGGAGAGAAATAAATTGGTGGCATTTTTGTAATTAAAATTTGACTCGTATCCGACTCGAGTAAAAAATAATAACTAATTTAAAATAATTTTAAAAAATCCAAAAAATATCATAAAATATAATATACATAATAATATCAAAATAACATTAATACCTAATTTTTATATATTTATTTATGATTTATTAAATTATTATATATGACCGAATTGGACCGATTCAACTAAATCGATTCTTATCCTATTTATACCGATTCTGATTCCGACTCCTTGGAAGACCGATTTCAATTCTAATTCCGATTTATACAACCATGGTATCAATATAAAAAAAGGGGGGTTATTGGCTCAAAGATTAAGTTTGATTGGGCTTTGGAGGACTTGAGGAAAGCTTAATTTTAACATGTTTCCTCTTTGGTCATTAACCTCACGCCTTCATTTAAAGAAACATGTCATGCCATCCTTTAAAATTTAACATCGACAATCAATTAATGAACTATTGCTTAATGGTTTTATTTAGCGGAGAGATGCTGAGTGAACGGTGAACCCAGAAGGGGCCAAGTGATGTTGTCCCTTAGGGCCACACGCATTATCATGATCTCATTTATGGATAATAAACTAAAATGTATATGTATTATTAAATTTAATATAATAAAATAAGGTCCTGCTTTACTTTATCGGAATCGGCCCTTAATGAGCCGATTCTTCTTGTTGATTGTTTGGACGATTTTATTTTATCACAAACAAATCCGGTCAATCGGTTTGGGAATTGAAAAATGTATGTGCATGCGCGGCGTTGAAAGGAACAGTACTTGATGAAATCAACTTTGTAGCTCCTAATAATCTTTTACGAGTGGGCATAAAAAAAAGAAGATAATATTTGAATGTTGAGAAAATGAGATGTGCCAGATATTTGTTGTCCTCGTCAATACTCGTCAGACAACTCAATTGCGCATCTAACGCATATATTTCTTTCATCCCTGAATGGATGAGAACAAACCTTACGAGAGACATCACAAACCTTAATTGGCTGGAAGCCTTATTTAGATCTCATACTTTTGGAAATATTCATAGCGTTCTATAATAGTTATCTCTACATTGCAAAATTCAATATTTAGGCTAGATACATACAAATACCCAATAATTCAAGACATTAAAATTTTTTACAAGTGCGAATGTGTTACTAAATACGCGGAGCCAAGCTATAGTACGCCCAAAAAGGAGCCTAGCAAATAAGAGATTGGAAAGGGATGATGGTTCACAGGGGGCATGTGGGTGGGTGCCACCAACATTAAAGGGCAGCAGGCATGTCGCTAACTTCGACAAATTTCTGAGCCAGCCTGGGATGATGACATTCACCATCCCATGCCTATAGTTATGCGACTTCTTCTTCAACCTACCTCATCTTACACTTTCATTTCAACATTTGGAACAGTACTGCTGCAAGTATCCCCACTTGTGAGTCGTGGCTACATGTTTCCTCCCTGCTCACTCAATTGTGGGCGTCGCTGGGCTGCAACAGTGTATGGTGCAATATTTACTCCGAAGTCATAACATGGCGGCATTGCCTTTCCCACACATTGATTGACAAATGTCTAGAAGAGTAGCAGTGCAGGAAAACACATAATGTACCATCTATCGGAAGATAGGAGGCTGAACTGATGGTCGACTGCCAAAGCAGCTTTCTCAATGATGCAGATAGATCTGTCGCTTATCAAAACCAAATAATGTGAATCATGTTAATAAGTTAGAAATATAAGGGGATAATAGTCTTTATCTGTCGTTTATCAAAGCCAATTAATGTGAATCATGTTAATAAGTTCGAAATATAAAGGGATAATAAAAGAATGAGTATGGCGTGGCACTAGTCGAGGTAACTTGCAAGTATTTGCGACTCTAATTGATTTAATTCGAACTCGAGTAAGTTCAAGTTTTATTTAAAACTCGATCTTAAAAAATTAGCTCGATTTGATTATAATAAAGTTAATTTTTAATTATATCAAATTTGACTTAATTTGATTCAAAAAAACTTAGATTTACCTTAAAGTTCGGCTAGAATCGACTCGATGTTTAATATAAATCTTTAAAAAATTTTATTTAATAATACATGAAAAATATAACATTAAAAATGATAATCTGGTATAAAAAAAATTAAATCAAAATAATCTAATTGTTATTATCAATTATGCAGAATATCATTTATATTTTTACAAAAAATAAAAATAAAAATATTGCATTATAGAGAATAAATTAGATCTTCAAATATATGATAAAAAAATTTAAACAAGGTCGATGCTCATTTCAAACTCGAATAAGGTCGACTCAAACTCAAACTAAAATAACTTAGCTCGAAATTATATAATTTAAAACTCAGTCCATTTATCAAATAAGCCAAATTCGATTTGGGAAAAATCGACTCAACTTGGCTCCTGCCCAACCCTAACTATAAGTCTATGATAATGCTTTTATTGTTGAAAGCTTTAATTAAACAATTTTATTGATAAAAAACATCACCAAAATAAATATAATCTTTATATCAAACTATGGAGAAAATAAAATTTAAGGCAAAGTCATACCTAAACCCATTAAATCAGATTTACTTTTTCAAATCTTAAAGTTTGATCTTCTAAATTTAACCCTAGAGTTTGGCTGAGAAAATTCTTTTTGTTTTCTCAATGTGATATCAGCGAAAAGAAATATTATTAAGTTTGGGGATTAATATCCATTCAATTTTTCTTTTACTTTTAATTTAGCCTATTATAAATAAGAAATTAGAAAAAAATGGTATTTACGTATTATATTTGCCATACTTATATTAAATGATCATAGTTCGATAATTTTAACTTTATTAGATAAATTTAATTTAGACTAATTCTTAATAATAATATATAGAACAATTGCATACCAAAATATAGCATACATTATTCTTGGGAGCTGTAAAAAGGAAAATATGTAAGAGATGTACTCGTAGATGTAAATTGGCCCACGTAAAAATTTATCTACCGTAAAACAATAATCAATCTTTAATATATATAGGGATAGGGTTTGAAGGACGAAAAAAATCTGAACCAATCATACATGAATTAAAAGAGTCCAAATTCATTAATTTATTAGCCTGCATCGTAGCACTCATACGAGCAATCTTAATTTCTCGCCAAAACTAATTTCCATTTCAATTATCTGCATTGCTACGACGCTATCTATGTTGTGCAGGCCAGCCGTATAAATAATGTTTTTCCCAAAGGCAAAAATTAATATGCTCATAACCTGCTGTTACCAGATCACTAAATATAATGCATACTCTTCTTCAATTAGAACAATCACTTTTATTATTATTATTATTATTATTTATATTCACCTGTGTACATATTTTTGAATTAAAATTGATAATTGATAAATAAAAATTTAGATATCAATTATTATTGTTGTTGTTATTAATTTCATTTACTAAACCTGTGCCTATATACCTATTTTTTAATTAAAATCGATAATTACAAACAAAAAATGAGATATTACAAATCCCAGGCTAGCCATGCAGTCAGCATGAAGTCCCTCTCAGTCGTGATCACATTTTTTTTTTTCCGCCTCTACATTTTCACTTCAGGCCCTACATTTTTCTTAGCTGGATGGATAACGACTCCAACCTCATTTTCTCCATTCCGGAGGTGGCCATTGCTTAATCATGTTGCTAACAAGCTAATCATCATCCAATCAAGCTACGTTACTTCTTGAATTACATACCTACCCACGTAGCCATCTTACAGAGAAGTAGATCAGATAAGTGATCGTTTTTCAGTCCCACATCTTTATTATTCCCCTAATTATTGCATCCTTCGGCTGCCTACCCTACAACGCTATAAGATTGTCCTTGCACCTACAAAGAGCAGTACTGATCCAGCGAGCAGTATATTGTTGTTACCTTCTTATCCCCAGCATAGTAAGGCGAAAAATGCCGACAGTGCCGTTCACCAGAGTCGCCATCGGCGCCCCCGATGAGGTCTACCAACCCGGCGTTCTCAAGGCCGCCTTGGCCGAGTTCATCTCCACCCTTATTTTCGTCTTCGCCGGCCAAGGTTCCGGCCAGGCTTTCAGTAAGTAATTGAAAACTGTTTCCGAACATCCAACACCTACATTATTTTTTACCTAAACAACGCATCAAATCTACTTGTGGTGTAGGCAAGTTGACTGGTAATGGTCCGACCACCCCGTCCGGCCTGATTGCGGCGTCGCTCGCACACGGCTTGGGGCTGTTCGTGGCGGTGGCGGTCAGCGCCAACATCTCCGGCGGCCACGTCAACCCGGCGGTGACCTTCGGCGCGTTCGTCGGCGGTAACATCACCTTCTTCCGAGCCATCGCCTACTGGATCGGCCAGCTCCTCGGCTCGGTGGTCGCCTGCCTCCTCCTCCGGTTCACCACCGACACGCACATATTAGGCTTCGCTGTCTCCCCCGATATCACCGTGTGGAACGCGCTGGTGTTGGAGATCATCATGACCTTCGGCCTGGTGTACACCGTGTACGCCACGGCCCTCGACCCCGGGAACGGCACGCTGGGCACCATCGCGCCGCTGGCCATCGGCCTCATCGTCGGCGCCAACATCTTGGCCGGCGGGCCCTTCGACGGCGCGTCCATGAACCCGGCGGTGTCGTTCGGGCCGGCGCTGGTGGGGTGGAGCTGGATGCACCATTGGGTGTACTGGGTAGGGCCGCTGGTCGGCGGTGGGATCGCCGGACTGATCTACGAGCACATCTTCATCACCCGCACCCACGAGCCCATCCCATCAGAGTTCTAGACTCTTGTGCATGAACTTCCCTAGCGAGTAGTGCACTACCGTACTCGCTTGAGGCCATCATGTGTTCATTTCAATGGTTTCACGGTGTTGATGATCCATGTAATCTTTGTTTTCATTTCTGCGTTACTTTGCTGGTAGTGATCGTCTGCATGACTTTGTAATCTGGGGGAAATAATACATCTTAATTGCTTACTTTTTTTTGTGAGTTAATTAATGTTTTCACAAATGTTTCAAAGGAGTCGCATCCGCTACCTCTCCTGGGTTAGTTGCCTTGTAAGAACTTTGATTCACTTGAGCAACACAGTCTACATAGAACTTCTTCGACATTGTTTTTGTTGGGTGTTTCTGGAAGGGAACTGTAACATGGATAGGTCTCTCATAAAACTGATAATACCGATTGATTTAACAGCCATTAATTGGGTCCATAAAGGATCCGAAGTGGACAAAATGAATGTGTCATGGAACAGAAGTAGGGCCGACAAAGCTGTGCTCGCATTCGATGGCCGCTCATCCTTTGTCAATCAGTCGTTAAAATTTACTGCGGCCCAAACGGTGAAACTACCGGTTTTATATCTGTTTAGGAGTATTTTAGGCTGAGGAAATTAGCTAATTAATGACATCATAATGCACTATTTACAGTTCAGGGAATGGTTTGCACGATGTTTACGATTCACGAGTAGTTTTTCATAGACTGAATTAATTATTACTGGATTTGAGTAGAGAATCATTTTAAAATTAAAAAAAATTGAATGCAGTATAATCGACTTATTGTCCAATTAGCCGGTGGCTGTGTCCAACCAAATTGGCCACTGGCAGCACCAAGCCCAAGCCAAAAATAGTCTGATCAGCCTGAATGGCAGCGGCCAGATAGGGTGAAGGGCGGCCAATTCTAATGGCCGACGGCCGGATCTGATTGGGACCTAAATGAATAGGCCGTCCCCCGAACAACTAGAAGCCGCTAGATCCGGCCTGGAGCAGTCACGGCCGAATCCGAAGCCGGTCAGTGGATGGTAGCAGCGCAGCAGTGATCATTTCAAACAAAGAAAATTTAAATAGCTTGGGTCATATTTAATATTTAATTTTTATTTGTTTCTTAGCAAACTGTCTGTTTTGAATTTCATATATTTTAACTTTAAAACAGATTCGTACCTAAATCTACGTGTACTTTGGTCATTGAATATGCTAAAACATTTTGAACTGTAAATACCATGTAAGCAACCCTTGAATTATGAGGAGTACATCAAACTACCATTCAATTATAATTTCTTCTTTTAGTTTGTAATAGTTGAACACGAGGATGGGGAAAATGCGCTAAAATAATTAGTTGGGCAGAATTATTTCTTATTGATCATCTTAGATCTCTTTTGCTACATTTTTTTTCTTGTCAATTATAAAATTATAGAACGTCTGGTAAGTTCCAAATAGTCGGACTTTTGTTGCTATGTTTTACACGAAAAGATGCACCTCACACGTCCAAAACGCAACATGAAGCCTTCATATAATCCCATAGCTTGAGAAAGACACCACGTAAAAAAATGTTAGATTTTGGAAGGTTGATACCATGGCTAGATCCAATTGGACTGTGTTCTCACCCTGGGACGTTCAATTCGTTTTTTTAAAAAAAGGATCATAAAAAAACGAAGCTTTAACAATCGAAATTTTATCACCTAAACATCAACTTTCTCTTGACAAAAATCGTCGCAAAAATTATCTTCACGTGATCTGCGACGAATAGTGTAACTGTTAGCCAAAGAGGCAAATACAGTATAATGATTCTCTCCATTGATAAATTTATCCAGATTAATTAATTACCGCCAAGGTCCAATTTATTTTAAAGGACTCAGTTGTCGGACGTAATATTAGTTAAGCCTAGTGAAAGTGTATCCTACCAAATTTTATGTCTATCTTTTGTTATGAGATAAGCATGAAATAAAAACCTTAAATTCAGCAAGAAATTATATGTTTTCTATAAATAAGACCCTTTTAGAGAAGCTAAATTATGCCAAATTAAAAAAAAGGGTTTCTCTTGCGATCTCTTTGAAACGTAGGATTTAAGCTGTGTACCATTTGTAAGTTGACTCAACCAATGGAAATATTCATTCAGTTTTCACATGTAAACAAAAAAACTGCATACTTGGAAGCAACTAGCAATTGGTAGGTAGGACATACCAGACCAAGCTATTGATAAATAATAAATCTGCCAATAGCTGCTGTCCACAATTCTCTTACTCAACATTATGAAAGAGGAGAGGAAATAAGTTGGAATCTGAGATTAGACCAGAGGGTGATCAGATACATGCATCAAAATTGCTATAATATTGTGGGCTGAGCAGGATAATAAACTATTAGAGTAATGTTGGTCACAGTCAGTGGCAGACCGTGTCAAGCGTTCTGAACTTGGAACTCAAATCCTTGATTAAGAAAAGCACTCATCAACCATATCTTCATTGTTGATAAGTTGATCTCTTCCACAGAGTTAATCACCTGTTCATTTTTGTCAAAGACAGTTCAACTTGAATCAGATCACATATACAAACATTATTACAGAAATGTAATTCATGGTAGTGATTAAGTGGCTTACGTTAAGGGTTAACGTTAAAACTAATTTCTCTGGGAGTGTGGAGAAATTAGAGGACTGAACTTTAAAACATGAGAGGGACTCAAGTGCTTTGTAGAGAGTCACGGCCACTCCATTTCCCTTTCCACACACAACTCTGACATAGAATCCCTTCTCTTCCACTTGGAACACCTCCATCTGAAATTTCATTTTGTATAACAGTTAGATTGATTGAGATGCCTCTACTTTTTGCAGTCTTCTTTCTGTTGATCATCTAGTACCTGAAGTATTTTCCTCAAGATGCTGGGCTTCTTATAGTGATCTCTTGCATTGAACTTTGTCTTCTGATCCTCGTTTTCAAATGTGGCCTTGAAAGTTGTATGGTATCCCGTTTTGGAGGATTCCAGACCTTCCATTTCGGCTCTTAGTTTTTTGGCATGTCTCTGCAAATCTTGTACGTAGGTCACTGCATCTCCCACAATGGATGCCTTGTCCATCTGCATTGCAATTGATCAGGCCCACAATTAGGAAAAAGGTGACCACAATTTGGAGTGAGTTAGTAGATAGTTAAAAGATGCATCACCTTGGTAATGTTGGGCACCAAAGCTCTCAATGCGTATAACTTCTCTTTCATGCGTCCTCTTCTCTTCCTCTCCGCAACCAAAGTTCTTGATCTGTTGGATGTACTTTTTCTGATAGCTCCAACGACGTTGGTTGTTTCACTTGAATCGTCTCCTTCAATTTCTTCTTGCTCATCTTTCTCTCCCTCTTTCCCACCTATATCAAGATCAGGGCCTCCATGAAAATTAAAGAGGCCTCCTTCCATAACTATTTCTGGTGATGTCATGGCCGGCACCATTCCTTCGCCATCACCGCAGAGTAATCCAGTACCATTCTTGAATACCAATTCATGATCATGATTTTCAGCTTGGAAGTAGCTAGTTAACGGTTCGTCATTAATCAAGCTCTCTACTCTCAAAAACTCAATGATTTGTTCACTAGTGAGTTCTTCAACCAAATCAAAATTATTGAGGAATGCATGGTTCTCCATCTTACTATGTGGTTCATGGAGACGCTTACCATCCATAGGCAACCTTATATACACTAAACTCTTGCAAGGGAGCATGTTTGAACACTAGTGTGAAAGGAATCAATCTGACGTGGGATTGTTTGTAATTTAAAACAAGAAATTAATAGATATATTAATACAATCCAAACCCAGAAACTGTGGATTAGGATAATAATGCATAAAATAAGACGATGCTACTTATAATGTTGCGATAATTACAAGACAATTATGTTTAACCTTGCCAGCATGGTGTTGACCTGCATTAAACCAACCATTCCAGTAGTTTACTTACAGCATACAGAATGGTTGCGTTGATGAAATGGAATAATATCATGTGTTCCAATCCTCTTCTTCCAAATGGTACCTGAACGTTAGCTTGGGGGAAAGTATTTGGCTACTGATCTCACCATGAGCTCAAGTGTATATTTCTGACCAATATGTCTGGCATAAAATAGAAGGTAGCTAGCGTCACATTAATATTGTATGGTGCAGCTTGAGCTTGAGTACTCCACGAGAGTTGTGCTATTGATTCTGAGTTAGCAAGTTTCGTAAGGTACCAGAAGCTCTTGAAAAGGCCAAAAGAATGGTCAAAATTGCTATATCATAATCCTCATGCTTTCAGATTTTTTAATCTGTTCGTCGCGAATGATAACGCTCGCATTTTTAACTCCCTATCGTTTAGTTTGAGTAATGAAGTTGGGAGCTGTTAGAATTGGCAGGCGGTCCACAGGATAAAGATGAGTTACAAGTATAAAGATACATGCCGGGAGTATAGTTCACAATTTGGTGACTCTACTTATACCGAGTTCAACACAAGTATTAGTGACTAAAGGTTCAACATGATCAAACATTATAAAATCACATGCTGTATTCCAATTTCCTTGTATGAAGATAAGCAGTGCCAGAAAAGTTTGATAGAGGTTTTATTAATGGGCCGGAGCACTTGCTCAAATGGACAGCTTCATTAGTGAGAGCTGGCTTCTTCACATCACCCAGAAAATGGAATCAGAGCCTCATAATGATAATTTAAAAAAAGGGTTACTCCTTTGGAGGAGAGAAGTTGGTTCGATTGTGGTATGATTTTTCTTTTTACTAAAAAAAGAGTATGAGATTAAATTACTTTTTGTGAGAAAATGTATAGCAAGCGAAACAATTAGTAACAAACATGTCATTAGAAACAATTCATGAATAATGCATTATTCTCATGAATGAAGACCAAAATTTTAATTCCTTGCTACTTGCCAATAAACAAACATCAATTTTACATCATCATTGTCAAATGCCATGCTCTTTTTCGTCTTATCTAGTCAAATCTAAAATATCTTTGGTCTTCAGTCGGCAGAAGAGCTTGGTAAAATAATGACAACTAGTTGTATTAAACTAGAAATATGTGTTTACAACTTAACATTTTGTTACATACTAACTTCATAGATTAACTAGTTAACACAAACAAAGAAACATCAACCCCCAAAACATACATATCAAGAGCTAGCAGTTTTAATTTGTTCACATATATTTGGCACGCCATTGTCCCGAGAGTATGACAATGACAGACAAAACCTTCTTGTTCTGAGTGGTAAGAAAAGTTTTCCGGGTTGTGAAGAGAAAGAGAGCAGTTCGTGTGGAGCGTCGCATAGGTCCAGAACTTGGGGCGTGAGGAGGCATGAGCAGGTCACGCGCTGCCAATTGACTCATACTCTGGATGACGGCACTAGGGAATGATAAACGCTCGTTTGGTCTGCTTGACCAAGCTTTGCACGCCCCTTGCTTGCGGCTCTTCTTGAAGTTGACTATGAGATAGAGCCTAGAATGCACATATTTCATTAGTTTTGTTTAGAAAAAATTTTGGAGACGCCCGATGGAGACTCATAGACGATGGCATCATCTACAGCAGAGCTCCACCAGGCGTTCCAAGTTCCGTTCTTTTATTTTATTGTAAAATTTCGTTTTTTTAAAAAGAAATATTGCTTGTTTTTTCTTCTTCCAACCGGATAAAAGAAGAAGAAAGTTTGTATAGAAGCGCTGGTTGTAACGTGATCATAACACGAAAACTGGTAGGGAATTGATATGTTACATATGTACACAAGAAATAAACAAAGGCCATTATGTTAAGGTCCATCATAAAAATTAGCGAAGTCCATCGTAAGGAAGATGTTCAAAGCCCACGTACCAGGTATAAGTTATAACAACGAATAATAGTTATTTTCTTAGTGAAGAGGATTAATTCTTAGTTAAACTAGTTCAGGCACACATTTTAGTCATATGATAAGTACCCTATATTTATCATGGAGATAACTAACAATCAAGAAAGAAAAAATGCTATTCCGCCCATGGATGGATTGGAATATCTGATCGTAGCGCATATTTGTGGCCAAAATAAAGGTGAATATATATGTACCTTAATGTGATGCCTGACGATCTTTTTGGCTAATGATATTTTTCAAGAATGTACTTTTATAAATTTTTGAGGTTAGCGATGCTTGTTTCATAAAAAGTAATAAAATTAAAGTTAACTTCTATAATTATCTGTGAACCACAAAAAAAAATTCCTGAAAAATATCATCAGTCAAAAATTTTTTAAACATGTTTCATCTAGCTACTAAATGATGAAAAGTGAAAAACATAAAACAACCTTCATTCAACTGATTTTGCCTCCTAACCCAGATGTTTCCAGAATGATAGATAGACAAACAAATCTGATCAACTATAGGAGGCAGGCCTCTTTTGGAGGCGGCTAAGTACTTAAACAAATTTAAAAGGGAAACAGAGTCGTATAAGCGCATAAATTCGGAGCTATATCAAGTGTCAATTTGATTTGAACTCAAATGAGAGGTGCCCCATTTGTGGGCCCTTGAACGCCCCGCACACTTGCCATCTCTAACTCCTTAGTACTGGGACCATCTAGCATCTAGCTAGGTGTGTGGCCAATTGGGATGTCAAAGGCAACATTGATTAGGTTATTTTAATAAGGATTTATTGTTATCTTAATTATGAGGTTTGACCTTTTAAAGAGTATTCGACTTTGCCTTGGTTTATAAAAAAAAAAAAGAATGCAAAGTTTTTTGAAGTAATTTGTTAATAGTGATAGGGAGAAAAGTCAGTGAGTTGAGTCTCCACTCCATTGGACGCAGTAAACATCTGCTTCTGTCATGGAACGCTTCAAGCCTATGAGCAATTGGGTATTATCTTAACTTTTAATGTTCAAGTCCCACTTAGGCACGCCACTAAAAAATGTGCATATTTAAATTGTTCGTGTGTATAGCTTAAAAGTGACAGGTATTGAAAATCGTCATAAAAGCATTTATCATATTAATCACGCTTGTTCCACAATATTTACGCTAATTATATTGCATTAATTATCATTTTTCAAATAAAGTACTCGCACATATATTTGGCAGTGTTCTCTAGGGTGACATTTGAAAGCTTTGAGTCCAACAATGCACATTTTTTTCCTGATGGTTGGTTTTCAAGAAAAATTACGTTGATTAAATAATAATGACTGAAATGCAAAATGTTACTTAAGATGGATGTATATAAAACCATAAAAGATAACCCCCACTATTTTAGAAAAAAAGACTCTCAACATCCATGCTGAGTGATGGGTTTTAAATCTATTCGGAACCAGTCTTTTTCTGAAAGAGTTTTCTAAATAAATTTAAGAATAGATAAATTATAATGAAAAAAAACCAAATTGTGAATATCAGCCTTTTTTCGATGCATCAAATTGCCCTTGAATCATAATTTTTTTATACACCTAAACAAGACAAATACTAAAGCTAATTACTCCGGAATGAAGAAACGGGACAGATGATAAATTAATGCGAGAAGCAAAACGGCCTAAGAGATTTTAGTTTAATTGTTTTTAAAAGAAACCTACAAATAAGGAATTGACAAATGTCACAAACGGCCTTAATTGATAATTATTTCTCAAACTAATTAACTAATTGATAATTAGGCAATAATTAAGATTTATTTTCAATCGCAACAATGAAGACTTATAGATAGTATTAGTCTTTTAGAAACAGTATCAGTCAGTTCGACCTGATATACTAGGTATCTAACTCAATTCCAGTCCGGTTAAATGCGTTATAAGAGACATGCCATCGTACCCGATTTTTCAACCCAATTTTGCGGTCAATAAATAATTTTTTTTGAATTTGTGAATAAGGAGAGATGAGAAGAGTATGAGCGGGTTTATATAGTGTTGAGAGGGATACGAGCTTGTTTTGGGAATGACGTGGGACTATTGTAGTGGCAGAGAAAAGTGCAACCCTACAAATAAGACATCGACAATTGTTACAAACTGCTTTAATTGAAAATTATTTCTCAAACAAATTACCCAATTGGTAATTAAGCAGTAATTAAGATTTATTTTCAAGTGCAACAATTAAGACTTATAGATAGTATTAGTGGTTTAGAAATCGTACCGGACCAGCCACTCTTACCCGGTATAGCGGGTGCAGGACTCACATTCGGTCCGGTTCGATGTGTTATACCACACGTACAATACTACCCCGTTTTTCAACCCGATTTTTATTGAAACCACATATTTAGTAAATACCATGATTTTTTCCAGTCTAACCCGTTTTGAAGTCAATAAATTATGTTTTTTATGGGAAGAGTATGTGACGGATATTAGCTTATTTTCGGAACAATATGGGACTATTGCAGTGGGGTGAAAGTGTGCTAAGTTATAAAAATAAACTTATAACACACAAAGTTAATCGTGTTTTTTTTCGATCTAACCTGTTTTGAGGTCAATAAATTATCTTTTTTGAGTTCGTGTATGAGGAGAGATAAAAAGACTGTGTAGGTTTATGTAGAAATGAGGGGGATATGAGTCTGTTTTGGGAACAATGTGGGACTATATTAGTGGCTTAGCAAAGTGCTAAATTATAAAACAAACTTATAGCACACAAAAGTTATGAACACAATGTGGGACTATGCAATGTTATTTGATACCATCAATCATTTAATATACTTAAATATAATAAAATCCAGTATAACATGCTAAATCTTATTTAACCTAGTTCTGCCCCGTTAAACCAAGCATATTACGTACCAATCGAAAATCCAATATGGTCATGGTACGGTTTTAAAAATATGGGATAGTATAAACTTGAGTGCAAAACCAACAAATATGCTTAGCTTAGAATAAAGGAACGTAAATGCGTTTTTTTTTATAAAAAAAGATTCCATTAATGCGTTTAATGATGTGCCCAAAAAGCCATAATTATGTACTTCGTAAATCTCTTCGGAAATCTCTTCGGGTGGGAGGAGATTTTGGCGGCCTTCCGAAAAAACCTTATTTTGGTAATTTTGTGATAAGGGATAACTCTTTCAAGAATTTTTGAAATACTTTTTAAAATACCTTTAAAATATAGTGTTTCTCTTCTCCTACCCGAGGAGATTGTTACAATTATGAGACCTCAAAAACCAAAATTATACACCTGACTTTATGTATATTTTTTTAATAACCGCAAATGAAATAACATTACGAATTATCCGATTCTTCGGTGCGTTAGGGAAGAAAAATGAACTATGACTTGTAGCTAGCCCCCGGCCCATTCATAAGATCGAACTGATACTATCATAATTGATCGGGTTAACAAATGGGGCATTTATTTATATATATGGATGACAGTTTTTATAAAGGTCAAATTCTCTGGGAATGGTTGTTTAAAACGTACGCCACGAAATTGTTTTAACAATGAGATATTCTTTTATCACTGATGATCTCCCTGGCCATGGTGGTGATGTGAAACATGACTGGCCGTGGCCAACTCGAAGTCAAGCAAAGGGTTTCTACATAAGTGAACAAAGGTTAACGTGGCTGTGCTGTATTACAATATATATATATCAAGCAACAAAAGCAGAACCTCAGAGCAGTAGGCTTGTACTTGATGAACATTAAATTAATCAATGATCCCGCGATTTGGTCTCTTCTAATTAGTTAGGATTATCACAAGTCCATTTCCATGATATCATTACCATATGCCGGATCCGAAACATGAGATCTAGCTGCCATGTGATACCATCCGAGCCCAAGCATGGTTTAAGCACAATCATATCCCCTAACCTACAAAGGCTAACCAAACAACATTTGGACCTGTAGAATACAACATGCCCCCGGCCACCGCATAACCAAATACCAAAGACAACCCGACAGCTGACTTCGGAGCGACGGTTCCCATTTGGTCTTTGGCTATGAAAAAAAGAAAACTGTTTGACATCCCCCCCCCATACTCACCGGCCATTGTTGCTTGTTTTTAGACATGTTAACAGTTCAGTTCCAGCTCCCACAATCACTAATTTTTTAGCACCCAAAACAGTGGTAGACATTGCATGTTCGTAGTGATTGTTTCCTTGCAATCACGTTGAAATTGCCCCCCCCCATAAGGACATGCCAAATTACAACTGCTTTTGCAACCCTGTAAGCTTCTACCCACATATCAGTTTAAAGAAATGCAATTAAGAGTAAAGGTTGTGTAATCTTTTCTAGTGCTCGGCTCGGTGGCAGTTGTCCAATTATATACAGATTATAAACGATTTTTTTCCCCGCAAAGAGGGGCGTTGGTTCACGGGGCTAGTGTGAGACAATGTGCAAGGGTAGTCACTAACGGGTGAGTGTTTTAAGGCAATGGAAGAGGATGAACCAAAGGCAGCTACAAGGACCTAAAATCGGACGTAGTTTGGCGTGGGATCGTTGTCTTGAAACGCCTATACTCTCTTTTGCGTGCTTACTTTCACACCCCCAATCCAAAAGTAACAACCGTCGCTTGCTATGCCAATTTGTATAACACACCTCTAGTGCAGCGACTGCGGCATAACCAAAGCTGAGTCGGAAAAAACTAAAATGGGAGGATAATGGAGTCTGTTGTACCTTTTCTACCTAATTATTTCATCCATGGCGAATTGGAGCAAGTTGGCCCTTCTGGGCACATACCCAAAGTAATTCTCCTTCCATCTCTTGTGATAAACAGGCATTTGTCGCTATCTATCGTATAGTTCTTATCAATGATTGAAGAACATGGGGCGTTGAGTTATTGGATTTTCTTGATAGATAAACAATGCAATTAGAGCTAGCCTATGAAACAATGTTAGAATACTCAAGACTTGGCGAGGTGCTTAGCCAGTAGCGGACATGCTGGCATGAGTCGCTCCAAAGCTACTCGTGGGCGACGTGTGGAGTGGTGCGTGCTTTATTCTCTATATTTTAAAAGTTAGATCAGCCGTTGTCTTCAGCACACTTGCTCCCTAGATAACACATCTGTGCATATCTTGCTCGCTACAAAAATAAAATTCCAAATACCATAAAACTTATCGGTACTAATATTTATTATCACATGTCGATGATCGGCGGGTAGTCAAATAAAACAAATAAAATGATACTAGCTAGAGTGGCGAGCGATTGGAAGTTTGGAACTTGGGAAGGAGAAAATGTGTCACACCTAACCGATGCCTTGCTTCCACAACCTATTGTTCGCTAACGCTGGCGTCGTGCTTCACACAACCAACAAAACAAATCGTTACGCCATGAATCTCCCGCCTTAACACCCCTCGTTCATTGACTTGCTCACTATAAGTCATTCGTCCAAAATTGAGCTTTTTTTTGGCTTTTCTTGCTAACTCACAAGTCATCATGGCGCCTCCAACCTTCCAAGAAGTCGACGAGTACTAAGTACTATCCTCAACTTGACCCATACTTAACTGCTGCCAGTATAAAGAGGGCTTACTACTGTCAAATGGCAATTAACTACACATCTATCGCTAATTAATTGGCAATTGAGTAGTAGCAGTGGTGACTAGTACCAATGTCATGAAACGCACGCACACATCTCACCGAACCGAGTGATGTTCCATTTTACTGACCGGTTGCCTTTTTTAATACGTTGGTTAATCCGCTAGCTTAGCTCTTTTGGGTGGACCCAAAAAAACGTGACATCAAGGGAGGAAAAATATATGGCGAGTGAAGGAGTACGAAAGTTATAAAAATAGGCTAGTGGAGCTGGCAACTTGGTCCGTAATGCATTTTCACGCTGTTTGGATCTTGTAGTCCCTATACACCCGTTCCACTACACTGCTTTAGTTAGTAACAAGCAACAACTTGAGCTGTGCCAATAAACTAATAGGAATGGATAGATGGAGAAGCGTAAGTTCCGTGGTTCCAGACTTGCAGTCCACTCCCTGCGAAGAGAATCGTTAGAGGAAAGGAGTGGGATTGCTTGAAAGCCACCCGAATCTCTATCCTTCCCCGGCCCTCACTTACTCCCTTCCACTTTTTGATGCAGGTGTTAATGTCAACAATCTTATTAACTTGATTAGTCAGTTTTCTCTTGCGAAATCAATACACGTTCAGTCCAGAAAGAACATGTACAGTGTATATATACTCGCACTTGATCGAGATCCGGTGATCAGTTAAAGCTATAATTAAGCGTAGAGAGATCAAAGGTCTTAATTTGGGGGCAAAGTAAGCTGATTGTTATTGCCATTGTTAATGAAGTTAATTACCCTTTCTATTCCAAATTCTCAAGTTGTGCCATTTTCTTGGGGTACTTAATGGAAAAGTGATAAAAAATAAAAACAATTTATAAACTATATGGATGATCAGCAACAACTTGTGGTTGGCTAACCTCGGCAACCCCTCACCTATTTTACCTGTACCCAACTCAAATATGGTTAATATTCGGTTGTGCAGTTCGAGCGTGTTCCTCCTTCCTCGCTCTTATCTCCACATTTTTCTATCCTTTGTTATTTCTAGGATCTCAACTTACCCCAACACCCTTTCTAATTCATTTTTTTACAGCCTTGAAAGGATGTAAACGCAAAAATGGCATGGCGGACCAATTCACGGTTACCACTTCTCCACTCCCTAACTTCGCTCCCTATATAACAATTGCAAGTCTCAAGTGTCCCACCTCGCTCCCTCCATCATCACTGCCCCCTCTCCACTCTCCACCTCTTCCTTCTCCCAATTTCCATCGACTACACAACTCAGTTGTGATCGATCATATTCAATTTGCGTCTGATCGATCACTCTGAGATAGCTTATTGCCAAGATACTTTTGTCTGGGACCTGTGTTTTTATCTTATCTGTTGTGTTGGGTCAGCCATGGATGCTTCTGCTATGCAAGAGGAAGCAACACACGTCGTGAAGGGTAGGAGGACTAAGAGGCATCGCCTACAGCGGCCGGGGGTGTATAGCTCGACCGTGGCCGGTGCAGACGAGCACATGAACAACACGAACAACGCCCCTTCCCCGGCGACGTCAACCGAGAGCACCGCTGAGGAGGAGGAAGACATGGCTAACTGTCTTATCCTCTTAGCTCAGGGAGGAGGGAGGGACTGGCCTAGAGGGGATGATGGCAGCGGTCGCAGGCTCACCGAAGGCAAGGCGGGCGTCTATGTCTACGAGTGCAAGACCTGTAACCGATGCTTCCCTTCGTTCCAAGCGCTGGGCGGTCACCGCGCCAGCCACAAGAAGCCCAAGGTGACGGCAGCGAGCGGTGTGGAGGACGAGAACGAGAGCAACTGCTTGTCTCTTCAACTGGGCAAGCCGGTTGTTGGTGTTGAGAGCTGGAACAAGGCGAAGGTCCACGAGTGCTCGATTTGCGGGTCGGAGTTCTCGTCTGGGCAAGCTCTTGGTGGTCATATGAGGAGGCACAGGCCGGCCGTGGCCATGGAGTCGAGCTCCCAAGATAGTAAGAAGCAGAAGAGCATCCTTTCCTTGGATCTCAACCTGCCCGCCCCGGCGGAAGACGACCGGGATTACCAGAAACCACTGCAAACTCGGTTCGATTTCGCCGGAAAACAGCCGATGGTATTGACGGCCACCCCACTTGTGGACTGCCATTACTGATCACGTTGCCATCGTTTGCTCAGCAGCTCAAGCACATCTATCTCATTTCAACCCGACCAAATTGTTAATTAGTACTTTGATATTATTATAGTAATGGATTTACATTGGTTAAGAACTGTCTCATTTGTTAATATGTCAGATCACTATTGATTCTTTGCCATTCCTTCCTTTGATTATTATTGTTGGGCGATTTATAAGATTGTCTATGCTTTTCTTGTGTGTCATGAAGGCAAAGTAAGAGATGGCCTTGCGTTCACGAAGTGTGTGTGAGTGGGGAGGCATCTTTTTTTCTTTGTTTTCTTTTTGCCCCTTTCCTTTTTGCTTGTTTGATATCGTAGGAATTCCCAAATTTGATTTGCTCTTTACTTCTCCCCTTGGCTTTTTCCAATTGAGCCGTATCTGTTCATACGGTGATGAAGTGGGGGTAGCGATGTGTAGCACTCAGAGGAGAGGATTCCGATAGGAAGGGCCTGTTTCTTTCCACCACCTAAAGTCGTGGATTAGGTTCGACGTTTTCTCTACCACTCCCATGCCTCCTTAACATTAAATGCTACAAATAAACGGATGCAAGGAAGCTGCATTCAAATTAATAACGGCTGGTCTCCTTCAATTTTATGTTCGTGATGAAAATACATACATGAAATTGAACACACAAGAGAATTAACAAGTGCCCCTTGCCGTGACAGGTTTACCGAGAGAAATTATTAAGGTGCTTCGCTTGCTGGGTGAGTCACTCCACTGATCAGGGGGATCCCTCGTTTGAGACGAGACTCATTACTCATTGGCTTTTGATCCGGTCACATGTCGACTCCAACTTCATGTACCATAGAGCCCACAACATTCATGCTTTAATAGTCAGGCCAACTATACACTGGTGTCCCTACCTGGTGACGGAAACTAGTTGAGTGACAAGTTGGTGATCCTCATTTTTTTTTCGTTTTTCTACAATGTTTATTCAAGGATAAAGAGCGAAACGTCCATGGCAGGACTTCGGAAAGGGACACATTACAAGGAACGTGAGGAGTGGTCTGAGCCACTCGAAAAGCCAATTCTAGATTGAGTGGGCAGAGTTGTAGTACGTACTAGACAGTAAGTAGGCAGTTTTTGCAAAAATGCAAAATGGAGGTGCGGGGACCCGGCTTCTAACCAACCAGCAGTTCGCATATATCCTACACGTCGGTCGATAATACTCAACGTTTCACAACTATACCTTGAAAAAAAAAACGTTTTACAACTATGGAGTTTTGTTGAATGTGAGTCGTGGATGCGGGAACGGTAGTTAAATGCTTGAGGTGCAAGTCTTTTGTCGCTTTATGACGAACAAACAAACAAAAAAACACCATGATAATCAACTAATCAAAGGATGATATAAGTTTTACTGCCCAAACTCTTTTTAGTATTAAGGAGTTATTAGCAAGTTTCATGAGCTTGCAGGTGGGCAAGTGGAGCTGTACTGTAAGATAGTTCAACTACAGATGGGGCAGTTGACATCGTCGTGCCACATGAGGAGCGGTTGCCGTGCCAATATAAAACTCGCCGGATTCAATAATCAACGCCATGACAGATGCTCTAGCCAGGACAGTTGAGGTTGAGTGGCGCAAGTAAAGATAACACTTTCCCAACCTCTCTCGGGATCACTAATCTAAAGTACTCGGAACAAACTCGAGTAGTAACGTTGACGAAGGGATGTCTAAGTTAGGATGGGCCTTCTTCTCGATTTTAAAATGGTGAGAGAAGCGTGCCCTTTATATTTGTAGTCGATAATAACTCAATTGGACAGCGCAGGTAAGTGAAATGAAAGAACTTTTTTGGGTTACAATTTGAACGGCTGAATCTGCTTAGCCAGAACCAGAACCACCATGATGCCAGAGATTGACTATCATGCAAGGATGATCATTGGCGTTTTTTTCTCTCAAAAAATTATGGAGGTTAATTTTATAGCAACTTTTTTTATATTTTATTTTGATATTTTTGGTAAGTTCAAGTCAATGCGCCTGGGGAAATACTGAGAGGTGGCAACGTCCAAAGCCGGAGTTCTTCGGCGGCTCAGATTTAGCTTGCTAGTTTTTCATATAAGGTTAATATACGTAACTCTCGTAATTTGTACACTTTTGAGCCATATTGACCGGTGAGCACTGCGCAATCTCTAATCTCAGAAATTTTAAGTTAGCCACTGCATGTTGCCACGGCTATGCCCGTGACAACATCTCGAATTAGGGTAAAAAAAGGGGCCCGAAAGCCCCTCTTTTCACCGTGTGCTGCTCCGTCACCACCCCCACCACCTTCACCATTTCATCACTACGGCAACCGCATCCACAATGGCCATTACCTCCACATTCACCGCCGCCACTGTTCCTCCGCTGGTGACAGGCCATCGTTGTCCCTTTGCTGCAGTTCTTCTATTGTTTCTTTGGTAAATATAAGTCAACCGCTAGTTGAAAATTTTATTTTTCTCGTTGAAATTTTGGATGACAAAAAAACCCTTCTCGGTGATTAAAGGGTTTATGTCACCGCCACTGAAAATTTCGGTGAGAAAAGCTTTGTCAACTAATTAATTTGGTGATAGAACAGTAACAAATTGTCATCGATTATTTTCGGTCACAAAATACGGTGACAAATTATCATCAAACGGTCATCAAATTTTGGTGACAACATAATGATGGAAAGTAACAAAAATTGGTGACAAAGTTTGGTGGTTAAGATTTGTCACCAAATTTGGATGTCTATTTGGTGACAAAGTTGGTGATAGTTGGGGGACAAAATTTTAAACAAAATGGAGTGCCAACATGCGTGGGTGGGTCAGTGAGTCCACGTGGCTTGTGATGGCCATTGCCGGCTGCGGTGGCAGGGGGCACATGGTGAGCTTGGTCAGTTGCGCTGGGGGGCCAAGGAGGTTGCATTGGAATGTGCTGGAAGCAGTCGCATGACAACAGAAGGACAGCGATCCTACGATCCTACCGCATTGGCGGTTGCTGAGGCGAGGGTGGACTGCGATGGCATAGGTTGAGTGGCAGGCGAGGCAGTGGTGGATCACGGTGGCGCACAGCAATGTGTAGGATGGAGATGAGCCGTGCAAGGGGCTACTGGAGCGGCATGGCAAGAGGTGTAGTGGTTGGCCTCGAGGTGG
>JAVDBV010089081.1:0-12738 GCA_032619315.1 Piper longum | reverse complement strand
ATGTTGGCAACAAAAGAGGGTGGCAGAAGGTAGAGGGAATAAGAAACGTCGATATTCTAACCGTGACTCACACATGATGCGATGGCCAAGGGCAATGTTGGCAACAAAAGAGGGTGGCAGAAGGTAGAGGGAATAAGAAACGTCAAAGGCAGGTGGGAAAAAATAGGTGGGTGAAAATATAGCAAATAAAAATCTAAAAAAATTCCAAAAAATAAAAAAAAAATCTATAAAATATATTACACATCATAACACACAATGACATATTATATATATTATTATATTATATTAAACCAATTTGAAATCGAACAAAATTCAAAATCGAATCAAATTGAATAATACCTTAGTCAAAATCAACTTGTAAGATTTAAATTCAAACTCAAATGTTTATATATCAAATTTCAAATTGAATCGAACAAAGTTAAATGTCAAATACTCTTAAGCTGACTCACTCAATAAGCAACCCTAATACTACATAAACCGTTACACTAGATACCTACACAATTGTTTTTTTTTTTACTTTTTATCGAACATGATATTAAATACTATAATGAATTTCACTTAGAAGTTCATGAAAAGTCGCTATGGCATAACAAATAATATTGTAATTCACCACAGCTTTTAATAAGTACAAAAACACTTAAACAACTTGATTAACCAATGCGAATATACGAAAACAACAGCACTTCTCACTTTGTTTAACCTAGTTCGACCACTCGGAGCTCGAGGTAACTAGTTCATTTACCAAAGTTCTGCCATCAATGCCACCGCTTATGGTGAGAGCATGTGAATTGAGCTTCTTCCATGGGTCACAGCCCTTGGAAGTTGCATACTAGCCTACCGCAATGGCACATTAAGACGAACTATAACAAGGCTCACAAAACAACAGCAAAACATCCACAAGGATCTATATTCTACTCCCAAAATTCAGAAGACTTAAATATGAAAACAAAACAAATTGAGTCCACCCAAAACAAAATCAAACCAGATCTTGGAGATTTATAATAGTTCAATTGTTGGGTATCTGTCGTTGATAAGCTTTGATGTGCCCATAGAATACCCCGGAGCTCATTCTTCATCCTCCTCATCACCATCACCGCCTGCAGCCTTCTTGGCAGCTGCCTTTTGGTTCTTTCGCTTCACTCTTCCAGGGCGCCCACCTCCAAGTGGACTCGTAAGGGAGAAGTCAATATGTTTTTGGGAATCAACCCTCACAAGAAATGAAGGTATGTTAACAACTTGCTTCCCAACTCTGCAAACAATTTCACACATGATCAACAAAAAGAAATGCCATAAATATAACAGAAATCAACATCATTTACTTAAAGTGAATTGATAACTGGCAAATAAACAAAAATTAGTTTTAACTGAGGAAACAAACAAACAGGAGGAGGAATGACCAGTGGTTGCCACTCCTAGCTTCCTACTACTAGAATACTTTCATGCAACTTGCAACTAACAATTATACTTATAATGACGATCAAATAAGGGAAACTATAGTGAAATTGAAAGAAATAAATTCAACATAAAACACAAATGCCAATCAAGCAGTTAATCAAACACGTAGCAGTTGTATATTGTCTAAAACAAACACATTCACAAACCTTTCAATGTAAATGATAAGTCAAAAGTAAATATTTTACCAGAAACAACTAAAAGGGCATTTCAACATGAGATGACGTAGGTAATTCTTCTAAAATCAAATTGTACACGAAAAGAAAACCAGATGTGTTCAATGATCATTTACCGTATATGACGCTGCCTGATAAGCACACGTGCATGATGGATTGATTTAGCCATACCAGACTTAAAGACAAGTGTCTGGAGGCGGCGCTCGAGGAAGTTCTCAACAGTCAAGGCCAACACATAATCAAGCTTGTTCTGTGTCTCATCTAAAAGACCATATCGATTCATTCTGCGAAGAAGGGCCTCACCTTCAAAAATACGCCGTGGGTTCTTCTCATCAAGAGTCAACAGCTCTCTCGCAGCATTGCGGATCCTGCTCAAGGCATACTGAACCCTCCAGAGCTCCCTCTTGCATCGGAGTCCATACTCTCCTACAAGCTTAAGTTCGGCATCCAAACGTTCCTTCTCATAAGGACGGCGAGGCTTCTTAAAAGTTTTCCCATCTGTCAAAAATAATAAACACTTTAATAAGCTATTCAGGCCAGTGCCATTCAATCAACTACAGCATGCATGCTATAGGTATCATCGGTATCTGTAGAAAGATAAGAGATGCATACAATTAAACCAAAGGTTAAAGTTAAACTATAGGCAAAAGAATGTACAACCAAGGACTATTTGTCAAATATACTTGTTAAATATACTTAAAATTAAAAAAAAAAACTAAATGTTGAAGCTCTACGATATGATTCACGGGCAATCTCAATTACATCCGTGAATGTAGGCTATAAATCTAAATTAAAGGGTTAATGTAGATTTAATTGTAAAAGTATTCACACAATTTTTATACTATTCATAGTCAAGCCAAAAAAAACACTAACAACCCAATTCATCAAATTCCACAACTCCTACCCATTTAAATTTAATTCACAAGCTTGTGGGCCTAAAATATAAAGAATAGAAGAAATTCACGCTAGATTACAACTTAAAATCACTAACAAGTGTAATCTCAATCACAGTATATTAATATGGAAATGTTATTCATGTTGTCAATCTACTTTAACATAGTAAATTAGATCCACAGTTTCACTAACCCCGCTTTAGACTCTATCATTAAAATACCACCTGACTTACAGCACCTAACAATACCATGCAAGCTTCCAAAACAACTGCATTGGCTAACAAATTTGCAATTTTTATAATGCATATCCAGATAACAAAAACAATACTACGCAAAAAAAAAAAAATACTCACACCCGATCCATAAACAATATGCACCACCTAAGAATGCAGCATACGGATAATGGAGATGGCTGACCCCATAAATACTTACAGGTATGAAGGCTTACATCAGATTATTAGTGTACATTAAAGAACAACAGCTTTTCATTCAAAATCCATCACATACTGCATCTTCTCAAACAAAATAGCAATTGATTCTTATGCAGGATCTACTACATAACCAGCTGCAAAACCTAAAAAAAAATCTCAAACATACCAATCCTCACCAAATAAAGCGAACAAAAAATCAACACCAGGCTACAAAGCTCTACCTAAAACAAGGAAAAAATCCCTATTGATGTTCAGACAAAAAAAGACCCGAACTTTGCACAAAAAAATGGATAAAAAAAAAACAAATCACAGGACGAGATGGGAAGGGAGGAGAGATGGGCAAGCATTACAGTTGCGGTAGAAGCTAACGTGCACCATTTTGCGGCCGCAGGCACCGGCGACGACGACGACGACGGGCTGCTCCGGCGATCACACAGACAGGGGGAGAGCGGTTGGGAAGCGAGACGGCGATGGCGGGCCTTTTATGCAAGGAATGAATGACAAGCCCTGAACTGGTTTGTAAAACCCTAATTGGCCCATAAATGGGCCTCACATGCCTTCGGCTGACATCTTCGGCCCATTATGGAATCTAACGGTGGGCAGGGCTTGTGAAATTGGTCCCCTCTGAGGCCCATCAAAGCTTCGAATTCTACCTTCCCCTCCCTTTTTCGTTATATAAAGTGAGCTACGCTTATATCATATATTGCTTATATGAGTTAAATATTTAACTTGAAATTATTTTACTAAGTCCCACATAATAAAGTATATATATATATATATATATATATGTATATGGAAAGTAGAGTGAATAAATAGGGATTGATAAACTTTTTTCTTTTTTTTGATATTAAATGGAATATTTTTAAATTTTTTAAAAATACACTATTTTAAAAATATTCTGAAATTAGCTTTTATTACAAGTACTTTAATAATAATCAACATTAAAGGGTTAAAATTATTAAGTTGATTTGAAAGCCTATAAATACCCTTGTCATTTATTTTAATTTTTATCCGTGTGGATTTTGAGGATCAGGACCCACTAAATAGCTCTAAACAAAAGGTGTAGGGCATAGCTCATATAAACTGTGTGAGCAATAGGTCATGTATAGAGTGCATTTTAGATTTGTTGCTAGTTGAAGGGTCGAATTTCGTGGACATTTTGGTCAATAAAAAATAAATATAAAATCCAGAAAATAGTTATCATGCATGGGACTTACCCATCTTCCTTCAATTTCATCATAATATAAAACCTAGCCTTCTTGCTGGCATGACTAAGTTTTGTAACCAAACAATAGTTTGCCCTGAAAAATAGTCATGAAAGGAGTTGTGGTCACATCCTTCGCCCGAGGGCAGGAGGCAACATCTTGCCTTCACTCCCCATCTTCCTACGTATGAGCTGCAATATGTCATTTTACTTCCGAAGCACAAGAAATTTCAAGCAAAGCACAAGTGATTCTGTAACGTAATCCATCATATTAAACCTTTCGTTTATGGCAAACTCTTGTCATCTACCATGGCTAAATGTATCCACCAGATTATGAACCTCACAAATAGACGCCGGAATAATGCAGCCTTGCCTATAACGAATGTAACAAACAAAAAGGCTTCACTCTCTCTTTTCTTTATATATTTTTTTCATCAAAGCAACAAAAAAATTAAACAATCAAAGGTTGAGAAATATTAGCTATTCCGACTCTGCATCAGAAGTGTCGGGATCAGCATCCACAATATCCGGTAATGTATCCAAAGAGGATGCATCGGAATCAACTTTCAATTCTTTCCCCTTGAAAAAAAAGAACCCCTTGGAATCCGAATCAACTTTTGCAATTTCTGAAGCATCAGTTCCACTTGAACCAGAAGCATTTTTTGTTGCTAAATCCTCGGCTGTTGATGTCATCATTTTCCTTGACTCTTCAGCATGCCCTACTGGTTTTCCATGGCTTAAAGGATGCTCCTCGCCAGGCACGTTTTCAGGAATAGTGTGACTTGTGGATGAATCCTCAGTGACCCTCATCTGAGAAGTACCTACATAAATTGACACTTCATTCGCAGATGGGTCATCTACTTCTAGCATTGGCTCATCTCTTGCCACATCATTATCATTAGTTTGGTTGGTTGTATCCCTTGTTTGCTCGTCTTCTGCAGAACTTTGGTCATTCATATCACTTTGCTGAATATTCTCCAAACAACTATCAAAAAATTCGTCATCTTCCCCATTCTTGGCGACTCCTTGAAAACCACCTAGAACATTTTCTAAAGTACCATTGTTCATCTTATTTACCGAGAAGTTCTGTGTGAAGGCTGAAAATTCGTGCAGCGGGAGTGCTCTAGGATGGATCAGCACTTCCAATGCCAGCACAGCAGAAGTGCAAAACTCAGCCAGCTTTGTTCCCGTTTCTTGTTTTCCTGGGGCATATAAAGCAATAAATAAGTTCCAGACACACATTCAAAGAAGGGATTAAAAATTGGATAATAAGGTCCAACTTCTTCAAGTGGTTAAATTTACTTCATCATTGGTGTATCTGTTTCTCTGTTGTGTGTTTGATAAGATTCTTACCTCTGCGAAATAGGTCAAGGGCTTGTGACAAGCATGGAGGCCGGGCACTGCTGGGGGATAGGATAGATGACAACAAAGCTTGAAATGCAGCGAGCTGGAAATCTACTTGAGCTGAGTTAACATCTTCAGACAAAAAAATAACTCTCTCTCTTGCACAGGCTCCACCACAAGCATCTGTTGCAACCATTAACAGAAAGTGATCCACATCAGATCGCCAATTCTCTGACTTCAAAGAACCTCCCTAAAACAATGTGAAGAACAGTGTTAAAACTTTTAAAGCTCAGGCAACCAGACAGTTATTTTAAAGAAGACCAGTCAATAGAACAAAAATGATACATTCGAATTAGAGTCCATTCAAATTATATTAGCCCTCACAAAACAAAAGAGACAATTTTTTAAGTTGCAGAGCACTGAACTGACCACATTGATAAGAGCTTCTATTGCCCGTAATGCAGCTACTTGTACAGGTGGTGAAGAGGACCGCACATATTTAGATCCTTCAACATTGCTTTCCACAAGAGGTAGCACTGGTGGCTTTGGAAGGAGTTTTCTTTTCTTCTGTACAGGTTGCACCAAGGCACTATTAGGGACTTCTGTAGATAAGACTTCAGGTCTTCTGCTACCGCTCTCACTATTTGAAACGTGAAGATCATCAAATGCATTGTTGATGACATCCTCAGCAAGGTATAGAGCTATCCCTGATCAGAGCAAATAGCAGAAAAATTAGCATAAATGGATCCTTATACAGGCACACTATAATTAGGATATTCACTGTACCAGCTCCCATGGAAATTAAGAGAGCCTGCATGGCCGAATACATTTTTACCCTCAATGAAGGCAAAAAACATCTCTTCGAAAACTTAGCAAGCAGTTGAGCAATGCGTGCTGAGTGTGGCAGTAGTTGACTGCAAAAATACGAAGCTTAAATTAGCAATGAATATATTTTTAAAGAAAATATAGAGATAAAAATACAAAAACAGCATTATGTACACAAGGTATAAAATACTTACCTACGCACTCCTTTGATGACTGAAACCAGAAGATCCAGAGATAATGAATGCAAAACTGGGAGCTCCAAACACACGAGCTCTTGTTGCATTACTGTTACAAAAGGTAAAGTTGCATTATAAGGTGAACCATCCACCTTAAGTATTCTCTCAATAATGGAGACCAACAACTTGACAGGAATGGGCACCTAATGAACCAAAAATAATCTAATAATTAGTAAAATAGAATTTAGAATTAAATCTGCAGAGGGAAAATAGTAATTATCACCTGAACAGGATAGGGGTTAGTAAGCATCATACAGCAACATTGCATGAGAGCACAACCATTGTAGATCTGAACTTGGCCAGACAGATTGTCTCCTGCTAGCTGCTGACCACCCAATGAAGGAGGTGGAGATTTTCCAGGTGGAACCAAAAGTCTACCAAATTCATCCTTTTTGGTTTCTGCAGCCATAGAAGTAATCATACTAGATAATTTTGGGTTTCAACGAACTCGAATAAGTATACAAACTAAGAAGTCATTAAATAAAATTATTTAAAAAATTTTCTACACGATATAATCTTATTTAAGAACCCAACGAATCTGATAAAGCAAATTTAGTATGGATTGGCCGGTTAATCATTCTATAAATTCAGCTCTCAAAGAACCGCTCATGCAATATGCTAATGAATCATCAAAACTAAAAAAAAAAAAACAAATTAAGCCATGTCCAAAAAAAAGCACAGGAAGAGACTGAATATGTGTTAAGATGCAAATTTGTGAAGTATCTCTTGATGATAACTTCCAATGGCATTAAAATGGAGACAATTATGTGGCAAAGTTTGTTGAATTTTGATTTTCTAGATCAACCAGGTTTTAATTGTGCTCTAGCTTCAGAACAATTTAGAACATATCTTGGGTATACAAGGTACATAAATGCATTTATTTGGCTATTGACATCTTCCAAACCACTTATCAGCTGCTGTCCTATCATTACATGCCTTAATGTCAAGCTATGCAACACATGAAAGCTTGATATGCTAAACAACATTTCCATTACAATTTTCCCTTAGAGCATTGATGTTTAAAAACTCAACAAAAACATACCAGCTTCAAGGCCTTGAAATGCATCAGATAAGTAATCATTGACCAAAATGAGAATTTTTTGCAGCATCAAAGACCAGCTGTCCTCATCACCTCTGGATTTGGGCAATAATGCTAAACACAGGGAGAACTTCTAAATTTTAACCAAAAAAAGAGAGAGAATGAGCAATGATACAAGTAGAACGAAAAATAGATATAAAAAGCACGGAGCTAGTAAAATCAAAAGGAAAATATAAAGATCAAATCAAAGACAGCATCACACTATTGATGCATAGAAGAAAATTTTGAACTAATGAAAACACACCTTTGAAATAGATGCACTGCTTTTACTAGAAATAATCCTCATAGCGATAGCATCTTCAACCTATAAACATTAAAATTTCTCAGTTTCGAACAAAGAGACCTCGAAGATGATAATGCTATTCCTTCGGCAGAAACAAATCAAACAATTTCAATGTTATACACCTCTTCCTACATGTGTCAAGAACTAATATCGAAAGCAGTTCTAACATGCAAATGAAAAGAGTGGCTATCAGACAGATAGGGATATAATTTTGGCAATCATACATTTAAATTTTAAACACCAACTGACTAACTCGTTACATGTTGAGGACAGGTAACAAGGAGAACATTCACTAGAAGGATTTGACAAAAAGAAACAATTGAGAGGAAAACACTTTTCAGCACAATTCATCTTTCATTTCTTTCTATACTAATTCAAAGAAAGGTATTTTACTGCCAATAGAGGAAGGTAGAAACACACATCTTTATAATGACGCAGAATGGAAGGAGGGAAAAATGTAACAAGAGTGGTTAACACATCAACACACCCTTCCTGCAAAATACCAGAACGATAATGAGTATATCAACAAGTTAAAAATATTCAAGAATGAATCAGATTAAAAGTAGCTTAAAATAAAATATTCCCACATCCTATTTAAAGAGATGACAGCTGATTATGATCACATAAATCTTAAAAATAAATTAAAACTCCATCTTTCAAATTGATGGAATCCTGTCACATGCTTGGCTTGTACCAAGCACGAGATTGATCCAATTACTGTAACTCTGATAAGTTACACAGAAATATTCTGCAATGGATTTCTATCACAAATTCTGCCCATAGGCACGATCAAATCAAATTTGAATGCTATCATAGACTAGAGTCATTAGACATGTCTTCCCATATGATGAAGGTGCCAGATAGAAGTAACCGACCAAGACAGTTTCTGATGTTTCTTGAGTTAATAACTTCAAGATTGGCTGCACAAGTCGTCCAGCAAGGGTTGTTCCATCTTTCTTTGCACTTGAGAATGCACTCAATCTATACATATGACAAACCCACAAGAATCAGTCGATCAATTTTATTTAAATAAGGACTAAAGGCTGAGGCATGCGTCGATTTCCTACATCTGACTCTAAAAAATACATTGTTAAAAGAAAATAAAAAGCAAAGATCCATGTCCGTTAGGTTGACATTATATAACTACAAAGTGTCCCAGACATATTTTAGAACTCCACAGGTATTTAGTAGCTTCTGTACATATTTTTATTCAAGGCCATACTCTAACAGAGCCTAAAAATGCATAAAACAAAAAACATAACAAAACAAACTTTGAGATTTACTAGCCTTCCTCAAGCAACAAACATCTGATGAAGCCTCTTCAGTTAGTAAAAAAAATGACATACAAATGATGTTGACTCTAGATCTGATTATATCAGCTTTTAACACTTGAGTAAGGAATGGCACCTGGCATTAAAATTGAGAGTTTGTTTAACAGGGTTTACCATTAGTTTCCACGGGAAAATGAATAATTGCTGGTATTAATGGTAATGAATGACAAATGCAGGGTTTACTAATTTAAGGTATTGGCAAGTATTAAACGAACCTAGTAAACAGATCTGAGAGTGCAGAACAACAAGCCGCTTTTACAAATTGAGACTCAGCAGGAGGCTGATCCATGCAAAAACCAAAAGCAAACTTAAGAAACAGTACTCAGATGTGTGTTGTCATATAATATATTCAGTATATCCTATTTTTTCATTATATGCATCAACAGCATGATAAGACAACATTCAAACCTGAATTTGGGCCAAAAGGTTTTGAAACCACAGGGAATAAGATGCAAGAAAACGATCAGAGCTACATTCTTCGAAGGTCACACCTAACAAGCAAATGCCTGCCCAACAGTTGTCGGGCTATAACACATTGACAAGAAATGCAAAAGCCCATCAGCCAAGATTGTAAATAATACGTGAACTTAAAACGATAAATATAAAATCCAGCAACAAAATCAGTTATAAATTTTCTCACGTGAAGCAAGAAAGCTACAACATGGCTAAAATATGATTCCGCTCACAATAAATATTTTTTTCCAATCAAAACCCAATTGATAATTTGAACTAATACATATCAATACAGGTTTGTTCACATACCATAATCTCACAAAAGCTTCCTTTTTTCATATGAAAATGCAAAATTTAGAAGTTCTTATAATTTTCTACATGTAGCACAAAAGCAAAAACAAAGCCAAGTTATGATGCTGTTCACACTACATAATGTACTAATATCAAAACCCAATGGTAATATGTACAAATATAGCTCAATGCAGATTTTCTCGTACTATAATCTAACAAAAAAAATTCTTTTATTTTTTTTTCATGAATGAAAAATGATTCAAACCAGGAGCAAAGAAGCAAAAAAATGCAAAGTTACACGAGTGCTTGGGAGGATAAAAATATTTATAACGGTATGAAAGAAGTTTATGCTCCTTAATGTGCTATGCTGGTCAACAACTCTCACAATGTTTATTCTGATAGAGGAGCGTAAGTTTAACCCATATTTTTTGTTAATGTACAATCTTTCTTTGGTTTATAAAAAACAAATGGCTTACATGTACAAATATATCTCAATGAAGAATTGCTCATACCCAAAAAGTGTTAGAAGCGTGGACCTTAATGTAGAATCCATGTAATTAACAAATGACAAAATTTTGGGATCGGCAATGTACAAGTATTGGCAGAGTTGCTCATACCTCTAACAAAAAATATTGCTTTTCCTGGATAAGAACAGTATCATAGGAGTATAACAGTATATACAGAATCTTTTTAACTTCCTTCAATCAAAACCAAATGGCTTAATACTGACAAATATACAAATCTCAGTGCAGGATACCAAGGTCCATAATCTCACCTAAAGTACTAATAATAATAATAATAATAATAATAAATCGTATTCTAGATTGGAAAAGCTTCATAGCACATACAAATATAAATAAATGTCAATGCAGGTCACCTCATACCATGATACTACAACAAAGAAACAAAGACTTCTTTTTCAGTCGATATGAAAAGTTCCAAAGCAGCATAAAACATGAACCAGAAAACCCCCAATGGCTTGGCAGGTTTGGTCATACCACAATCGAGTAAAAACAAGATCGTATTTTTTCCCTTGTAATCACTCCATAAGCAAAGAATCGAACTATTAATAGTGTTAGTAGTAGTATAAGAGTGAGAGGAAATGGCATGATTACGAGTTTGCTGGAGAGGAGGCCGAGGCAGCGGTCGACCCAAGAGTCGACGGCGGACCTCCAGCGGTCGACGAGCCTGGTGTCGGGGGTGGAGCCGGTGAAGGACTCGGAGAGGAGGGAGTGAGTCTTGACGGCGGAGAAGAGGCGGGAAAGGTGGGAGGGGTCGGCGAGGGGGCGGTCGGGGTGGAGGTCGTGAAGGAGGGAGGAGAGTAGCCTGGGCTTGAGGCGAGGGTCGTCCATGCCGTCGATGTACGACTTCGCCATGGCCGTGGACATCGCCGGCGAGAGAGAGGGAGAGTGTTCGCCGGCGGCGAAGTAGCTCTCGCAATTCCTTGAACCCCGCTTTAAAACCCTTCTCCCGGATTCGTACAACAATATATATATACACATATAGAATTTAGAATTTGTGTAGATATTAAAAATATTTTTTATGAATAATATATAGTTAAATATTAGCTAAAAGATTGTAATTTCAAATCTTAACCATATATTTTAGTTTAGAGAAAATGTCAAATTAAAAAATTATATGCCAAATTAAGTGTCTGGATGTTGTACCACCTATTATTTATTATCTATTAAGTCAAACCCATTGACACTTATTTTTTATGTCATGGAAAAGATCACCATATAGCATTTATTTTATACATTTGATTATCATTTAGTTGGTTTTCGTGACATTATTTTTGCCATTAGTATAGTTTTTTTATCGGCCAATTTCACTTAAAATCGCCTTATTTAACTTAGTTTGGTAAAAAATCGAGTTAAAATTAAGTTGAATCGTTCTACTTGAAAACCACACTACCTTATTGATCTGAGCCGATTCTCATCCAAATCGACTCGGGTAAGAATTGGGCGATTCAGACATAAAGTGGGGTATGAGGCAAGGGAGTCACGGGCGGGTAGGGGTGTAAATGAGCCAAGCCGCGAGCTTTTTGCATTTGGCTCGGTTCGCGCTTCTTAATTTTGTGCTCGAAAAAATACTCGGCTCGGTATGGATAAGCTCGTTGAATAACAAATAGAGCTTGAGCTAAGGAGTGTTCGGTTCGGCTCAACTCGAAACTCGAACTCGATATGTTTAAATTCGAAAAAATATTCAGTTCGACTCGGCTCGTATATACTATTGAGGTCACATTGAACTTGTATGCTCGACTCGAAACTCGAACTCGATATGTTTAAATTCGAAAAAAATATTTGGTTTGATTCGGCTCGTAAATACTATTGAGGTCACATTGAACTTATATAGTATTGGAAAAAAAATTTTTGGATCTTATATAAGTCGAGTGTAAACCAAGCACAAATATTCGTTTGGCTTGAGCTCGACTTAAGCTCGGCTTGAGCTTAACTCGAAACACAACAAGCCTAATACGAGCCAAACTCAAATACCATGAATTTTGGACAAGCTCGGCTCGGCTCGTTTATATTAAAGCTTAGCTCAATTCGTTTTATGTCAAGCCAAATTTAAGCACACCCCTACTCGGCTCAGCTCGGCTCGTTTACACCCCTACTGGCGGGTAACGGGCCAAGGGGGTTGGTGAAAGACCGGGGCAAGGTGTAAAACCCGTGATTCGAGTCAGGGTTTTATTATAGCGAACCAGTCGGTTCAACCGT